>CAJHQQ010003458.1:0-43659 GCA_905132885.1 Moricandia moricandioides
TTTTAGTTCATTCTTTTCACTCACTTTTCTCTCAACCCTTCAAATCAAACACTCAATATTCCTTTCCAATCGTATGAGCTAGACAATCATGACATTCTAAAGATAGCAAGTAATGAGAACCAACCATTGTCGTTCCAAATACTGTCAACATTATGCCCATATTAAGATTTCAGTAGAGATCTCACTCAACATATTAGGGCTAAAGGCGTGGAGAACCATCTAAAGGAGAGATGGCCACTTGAGTTGCCAAAAATTTGTAGAAAGGAATAAGACTAACTCAAGTGTGTGTGAGGTACCCATGATCAAGCCCAACAAGAGCCCAAGAGCAAGATAGATTAGGTTCCTTAACTCAAGTAAGATTGGAGTTAGTTTTAAGGACAAGCAAGCATCGTCAATCAAACAAGTTTCAAAAGGAGTATTCAAGG
Organism: Moricandia moricandioides; assembly: GCA_905132885.1. Classification (NCBI taxonomy): domain Eukaryota; kingdom Viridiplantae; phylum Streptophyta; class Magnoliopsida; order Brassicales; family Brassicaceae; genus Moricandia; species Moricandia moricandioides. The sequence continues at coordinate 426 of CAJHQQ010003458.1, forward strand.
CTTGGAGTCTACAAGTTATCAAGAAGATGCTCAAGCTACTTATTATGATTAAAAATGGTATCACATTGAGTTCTTTGCATGAATTTTTTACAATGTTAGCTCCCAATGCAAGAATGCAATCTATATGCTTCTAGACTCACTTCTAAAGATGCAAATGATGCAACTAAATGCTTCTTTTTTTGGTTCTGAAAATTTTCAAAAAATATTTTGTGTGATTTCTAATGCATTAACTATTCACAATGCAAAGACTCAATGCTAAAATTCATCGAAATAAACATCATTAGATACTTGGTAACTCCTCCAAACTTAAATGCACACAGTCTATGTGTGGCTAAGGAGAAAGGGATATACCGAAAATATGAAAACAATAAAATAAAAGTGGTATATACAATTAAAGCGTGGAGTAATACCTCAATTGGATATTGGAGTTTGGCAGTGGGTGTATAGAATCGATGCAAGGAGCTGGCATGATTCATTTTGACCAGAGGAGGCTGCTGTGGGATGTCTACCATAAGGCTCTGGTGCTTCTCCGCCTTTCTTCTCTTCTCTAGTGGTAGAATCAACATGAAAAAAAAACCTCAACCACACTTATTAAACATCCTCAAAAATCAAGAAAAATATACAATGGATAAACATGGGAATTCCTCCCCAAGCGCGCATTGTTTAAAGTTTCTAACTTGACATTGGTGTGCTTGCTAGTCATAAGTATTGAAAGGTTGAGTCAATGCACCATTGGTCCTTCTCCTGCAAGAAAAAGAAACAAAGTGCGCACAGGAGCACACTACTGTCCATAAAAAATAGATAGATTTTTCGTCAAAGAGCTTCACTATAGATCTAGCATGAATTATGAAATGCTCCTTGAGGTTCAGATGGTCATGAGAATTAAATGCATTTGTTGGAAACACAATGTCAACTACAATCTCAAACGAGGTTTTATCAAAGTAGTCAACTCTATCTCCATCAATCAAATAAAACACAATGTTCTTATTCTCATGAATTTTTTTGACATAGGGGTTTTCTATCTCAAGAAAGAGCCTATCCACATCAAATTCATCCCCTAAATCAGCTAGTTTAAGAGGACGTCTAGGTTCATCAAGAATCAAAAACTCAGAATAGAGATCAATTGAAGCACAAAGATAATGCTTGTCAAAACAAACTTCAAGATGATCTCTAGCAAGCTTTTCCAATATCAAGTCATCAAGTTTTCTAGTTTCAAATATCAGATCAAGACATTCATTTATGAGAACACAAGAATTTAAATCAGTGGAAATATCTTCAACACGAGACAAGCAACTATCCACAAAATCATGAAGATCAAAAGTGAATATACCTTCTAGTTGGGTTGGTGGAACCCAATAAAATACCTCTTTGAGCTGATAAGCAATCCTTATCTCAAGGCCTGTAAACTCTCTTCCTTCTAGTGTTGCCTGATGTTACATAAGATTTAACCTGAGCATCGATGTCATGTCACTCCTTGTCAACATTGGGTTCTCTTTGCAAATCTCATCTACCTTCACACTTTTTTCTGGTGTTAGTACACTTTCATCAAATGGTGGTTCCATATATGGCTCATCATCTTCAATGTGATCTTCAAATGTGTGTTCATCTTCATGTGGTTAATCAAAGTAGCTTGCAGCCATTACTGTAAAGAACAAAAGCTAGATAAAAGTTTAATAGCTATACAAAGAAAAACAAAGCATAAGAAAATAAAGCTTAATCTCAAAAAAATTTAAAATCCTAATGATAAATATACTTAGTTCTCCGGCAATGGCGCCAAATTGATTACTGTGTTTTACCACAGGTCCATTAACCTAATGTGCACGCTACCACAATCGGATGGTATATTGATGTAACACTTTAGGATTAAATCCACAAGAAACTAGTGATCTATAACACTAAGAATATATAATCTTTCAAATTTAAGAAGATAAGATATGGATGATTGGTAAAAATCTAAGATCCTAAAAATTTAAATGAGGTGATCTCAAATCTAATCAACAAATAAATGCAAGAACTATATTTCCAATCAAATATTAAGGATGGATCCATGGGAAAAGATAGTCGATATAAGGTGATCAAGGTTCAATTTAGGATGTTCAAAGAAAACAATCAACAAGTTTTTAGGCATAGATCTCATTCAAATAGACTAATCCATTGTCTTGACAATAATCCCTATGCTAATCACGCATTAGACATCAACAGTCGTTGGCCTAACACAATCAAACATGCATAAATCACAAGTCTACTAACCATTTAACATCTCTAACATCAATTATCATTTTACGAACACCTTCCGGACATGAAATAACTTAATCTCTAAATCAACTTGATCAAGGCTAAATCTAGCATTAAGAACACCTATTAAGCATTGAACAATGTTAATGAAGCAAGAGACATCTTAAATATCCACTTAATCACGCTAATATACCTAACCCATGAATCACAAGGTGACTACTCACTAATCTCAATGAAAAACATTAAACCCATATGAGATTCAAGGTTAATCATGTTAATGAGTAAGAGAAACACAAATAGAAGTTGAAGTAATTCCTTAAATGATCAAAAGGTTCAAGCTTTTACAAGTTTAGACGAAGTCTTGAGAGAAAATGAGATATGATCCTTGTTTTAGGCCTGGAACTATTTATAGTAACTTAAAAATCAAACAGGGTCAACCCAACAAACCTGGGTTTGACCCAAAAAACAAATAGATAACCTGGTCTGGGTCTTGACCGCGGAAAAAGGTAGGCCACGGGAGTTTTGCATGGGAAAGGTCAAGAAGATGGTAGCACAGTGGTCGAAATCTGCGGACAGTGTTAGGCAACATAATTCATCCGCGGAAATAATCTCGTCGAAACCGCGACCACCATTGTCCACAGTCTCCACCCGCTGTCTGCCCTCATCATATCCCGCAGACAGCCTTCACCCACGGTTTTGGTCAACGGTTTGTACACTCCAAAGGTGACCTTTCTGGCCCAAATATGCGGATGCACCATGTCCACAGTTTTAGTCCGCGGTTCATCCATCTTCACCTGTATTCACTACCCATAATCTGCAGACGGGCTGGTCCGTGGAACTCGTCCGCGGTCAAAGCCTCCTTTGCATAATTGTTCATGTTTGCCCATCAAATTCTCTAAACTTCAACTTGAGCTTCTCCAAACCTTAATAATTACACATGCACATGGTATGCATCTAAACGGAATCTAAATGCTCCTAAATTATCCAAATGGGTATAAATATGATCAGTAAAACAATGCAAAATCTCAAGACATAACATACCAGTGTAGAATTTCTTTCTATCGTAGTTTATATTTCAAAACATGATTCATTTGTTTGAATTGAGTCAGTTTGATTCAGGTTTGGTAGTTAGTTCATTCACTATAAACCGGAACTAGGGGTCTAGAGGATTCAATTTTGATTGGATTGTGTGGTGCTTGGTGCAGAGATGTTTGCTTTCGACGCATATATGATGTGTGGAGGTACAAAGACAGACTGTACTAGCAACGCTAGGCATTTATATCCATATGAGGAAATGTGGGGTGTATTAAGTAGCTATGTGCTATCATCGCATTGTTTGTTTTGTGTGATGCTCTAGGCATCGTGTTTGTTCATGCTAGAGCTAAACTTCCATACTGGGAATTCTATTTGCTCAAGTTAGTGGTTTGCGGAACTAGCATCACATACCTCACTGAGCGACTCCCCTATTAGTCACCCTCCTTCTTTCCCTTTTCAGGTGAGACTGACGCGCAGGAGTGATTCTATCGGATTGCTGCATTTTGACTGTTTTACTTTGTTTTATTAATAGACTTCTGATTTATGGTTTTATCAACATCTATTCATATTTATTTATATTTATTTGGAATTATGGTGTTTGGAAACAATTTATGAAAATTAATAGATGAGAATTTTAGGATTATTATTTATTTATTTTATTTCAAAATACGGGTTTTACAATTATTATAGGTTTCATGGCTATGTTTGACTAATCCTATTGTTACATTTGGGGTTCTTTAAAGTTCATTAATGCTTTTCTAAATCTGTATTGTTGTTGAGGAAATCAATTAGTTCTTAATAAAGATCTCTTTATTGCTAATCTTAGGATTAATCACCTTAAACTTATATCTTAGGATTGATTGGCAAAAGTGAGAGATTTGTCTATTACAAAAATGAAACATAGATGATCTAATTAGCTAGGCGCATATGATACTTGGTATAGGTTGTTGAGAACATATCAAACCTATTCGCTAAATCTTGCTTGGAAGTAGTATCGATTGTCAGTATGCAAGAAGAATCAATTGACACTCCCCGAACATTAACATATGAGAGTTCAATCCCTAGGTTTAAGTTGTAGATAATCTTTTACATAAGAAAGAATCAATTGACACTCCCCGAACATTAAGTTTGAGTTTGATAACAAGTTCTTTTATAAATCCCTAATAAGTTATTTAGTTTCATTCCTATTGTACGTGAGAGTTTACCTAAGTATCGCTTCCCCTCATCTTGATAACCTACAAACACTTTCTCTTAATTTAGTGCTTTATATAATTACTTTCTAGCTTTACTTAGAAAACAATAAATCTTACAACCAAAACCACTATTCATAGTTTGCCTAGCTTAACCATTAGAGTTATAGAAATCAATTATGTGCCCTCGCTCTCTGTGGATTTGATCCCTAAGTATTGCAATTTGACCTCTCTTGGCATGAGTAGTCCGTAGGGATAATTTAATACATTGCATTATTAAGAACATAAACCTTAACCTCCACGCTGTGAGTTATGCAGATGTATCTGACGTTTAGCTATGGATGGAAACATTCCAACGGTGTGACTGATGTCATATTTTGACACAAGATAGAGCTTCGTGATAGCTTTCAAATGCCACTGTTTTGAGATCTATATGACAGTTAGATCTAATGTTATGCTTGCTTACTGAATAGTGGTCTGTTTGGCTCGCTAGAGGAAGTTGTCAAAGATATGAAGAAGTGTCAAACGACACCACACCTTGGGGGTTTTGATCAAAAGTCCCCCAAATTCAGTCTGGACGATTTTTTATGAACATCCAAGAGTTGCCTTTTTCCCGAAGTTTCCCTTATTTACAAAATAGATCTTAAATTGTTTTTGAAATATATTTATTGTTTCCAAGCCATTTTTGACGGAGACACTTCATATTATTCTAGAGAGAGCTTAAGATTGGAAAGAGGGATCTGAAAACCATGAGAGAGAGAATATCTTGAACTCCCTTTATTTCCTTACTTCTATTCTTGTACTTATCTATTGCAGTTTATTAAGACTATTATTGTGTGTTTCATGGTTATGTCTCATAATCCTATTGTTGGATTTGGGGATCAAAGGTTATTAATGGTTTGCAAAATTTGTATTTTTGTTAAGGAAATCAATTAGTTTCTTCATCTACTTGTTCTTACTGCTAAACTTAGGATTAATCAACCTACACTTATGATGTAACCATGGTTAAGCCAGATGACTATGCGACCAAGGATAAACCTGGATGGATGAATGGAAAGCATAAAGATGAAACTAAGGCTAGAATGGAGTATGCTGAGATTATTTCTCACCAAGTGACTATGAAGAACATGTCAAACAAGCTGGAAAATATGTGGATCGGACTCATGGACGAGTTAGGCCTTTCTAAACCGAAAAGAAGACCGATACCCAAGTTTAGGATCCATTCTCTCTTTCTGAGAGGGCCAGCCACGAAATCAAGTCAAGAAGTCATCCAAAATAATTATTATTTAGTTTTCAAGACAATTTTAGTTTAAATTAAGTTTTTCTCATTGTCTACAATTTTAGGACTTTCGATTTCCTTCTTCTCTACTTAAACTCTTTTTTTTTTTTTTGAAAAAACTCATTCACCTTTTTATCAATTTTTTTTTTTAAATCTGTGAATTCCTTGTTCATCCATGAACACTGATTTCTAGGAGTTCATTCCCTGCAAGCAAAACTTGTCTTTGATCACAAACATAGTTCATTCTCTTGATCTTAGACACATCTACACAAGATCTGATCAGTTCATAGATCATTTCAAAGATTATCCAATCAATCCATCCATCATCATTAAAATCAACCCAAATCTCTCTCAACACCATCAAATCTTTCTTCAAAAGAATAAGGGACAAAGGATCTCCTCCAAAAGGATCCATCATTTGGTATCAGAGAAGATTTGAAGGGTCTTGATTTGGGGTTTGATTCTAAAACTTTTCCACTTCTCTTTGTTTTGGGAATCTATTTTCTGTTCTCTGCAATTTTCTCTGCACTTTTTTTAGAAATCTCTTATCATACTATCTGTTAAATTTGCAAGAGGGCCAACCATATTAAAAAAAAGATCAAAAGAAAAGTTGAAGAGAAATCCAACTTGGCTGAGGAGAAATCCAGCCCTGGTGGAAAAGCCTTTTGCAAACAAAAATCTTGCAATATGTCTATCTCTTTCATCTGTTTCGGGGTTGGGGTTTGTTCTCTTAAAGTTTGATCTTTGTTTTTTGCTGAGCTACTGGATTCATAGAGAAAAATCACAGAAAATCAGAGAGAAACACTTGAGAGTTTGTGAGGCTTCGGCTATTCATATATGTGCTATTTTTTTGTTGAGATTGTAACAGCAAATCATGGCTAGAGATTTCAGTAAAAGAAAGGAGGAACCAATTGTGAAATTTAATAAGTTGCTGATGGAAGCATTGATGTCTCTGATGATGAAAGAAATAAAAGAAAATTTGCAATCTGAAACTGATGTTTTCTTTGGTAATGTCTCTCAGGTTCAGAATGATGCTCAGATCAAAAGGAGGAGCTGGATACCATCTTTATGTGGCAGAAACGTCCATGAGGCCTACATGGAATGGGAACCGAAAATTGAACTTGTCTTTGATGCCCAAAATTACTCAGAAAGAAAGAAGGTTCAATTGACTACAAAAGAGTTATGTGGTAATGCCATTCAATGGTGAAATCAGCTTGTTACTACCAGAAGAAGAACATGACTACCACAAGTTGCATCCTGGTTTGATCTCAGATTCATCATGAAGAAACGCATTGTTTCTGATCACTATAGCAGAAAACATCCAAGACAGGGCAAGAAGAGACAAGACCTTGCCATGATTGTGATCACCCAAGAAAGTATCAATCACATACGCAAAGAAGGCCAAACCCACGTCCTCTCTCAAGAGTCAATGAGCCACTGTGTGTCTAAGAAGGAATCATCTATTCATGAGCAAAGAAAAGAATTGATTTTCCTTAGCCAAGAAACTAGAGATAAAATTAAAACTGCAACTTCAGAGTATTGTGCTAATGATTCTTATTCTTGTAATGGCATGAAGCAGATGACAGCTGAAGAACCTAAGGAGCTTGAGGATAAAATTGGAAACCACACTGAAGTTGAGAAAGAAGTCTCAGATTGCTTACCATGGTTGAAAGACCAAGGAGAAACAAAGCTGCTGGAAAAATATGAGAGTTCAAGGCCAAACCCACGTCCTCTCTCAAGAGTCAATGAGCCACTGTGTGTCTAAGAAGGAATCATCTATTCATGAGCAAAGAAAAGAATTGATTTTTCTTAGCCAAGAAACTAGAGATAAAATTAAAACTGCAACTTCAGAGTATTGTGCTAATGATTCTTATTCTTGTAGTGGCAGGAAGCATATGGCAGCTGAAGAACCTAAGGAGCTTGAGGATAAAACTGTAATCCACACTGAAGTTGAGAAAGAAGTCTCAGATTGCTTAGCATGGTTGAAAGACCAAGGAGAAACAAAGCTGCTGGAAAAATATGAGAGTTATTTTCTCTGTTTTGAATCTTTACCTCAATTCATACATGTGTGGGAAGAAATAACTTCTTTCGAACCGGTGCATCCGAGTAGACATGTTTCAGTGATTTAGGCCTAAGAAAACCCAGTAGAAGAAACACAAAAGAGTCCACCACCAGAAGAAGAGTTGGAGCAGCCAAACAACATTGAAGTCGGAACAGATGCTAAGTCATTCTATTTGGATTCTCAAGAGCACTGTAAGGATCTTGATATGGCCAATTCTCTGTCTGAAATGCTTGTTATGGTTAGTTCCAGTGATGTAAAATGTTTTGGTCTCAAAAAAGTAAGAGAATGTTGTGTTTCAAACTCTGTTTTTGATAACATGATTAATTCTTTTAAGGTATTTGTACCTTTAAAACTCTCTGATGAAAAAAAAATTCAGTGTGTTAATGACATCAATTTTTATCATGTTTTGAGTCTTGAGAAGTTTATGAAACATAACAGAAGCTATGATCACCCTGAGAACACCTTAGGGTTTGTTTTGAATCAACCTAATCTCTGTGTTAGAAAACCTTGTTATTCATTTGCTTGTTTTAACGATAATGGATTTGATCTGAGTTTTTCTAGGCATGAACTGGTCTATATGATTTATTTGCATCTGCTTATGCCCTGAACGAACTAAGAAATTGCAGGAACCGATAGGGCTGAAACCGAGTTTGTTTCTGACTCTGTTTTGAAACATGCTAGTTTATGTTCTGAAACTGAAAACTTTTGCTTTTTCTTAGGATTATGCTTTAAGAATGATGTTTTTGAGCTTTGATGATATACTAGTGTACAACACATTCTTTGAAAAACATGTTGAGGCTTTTATAAGTGATTCTTAGTTTGAACTTAATCCTTTGTGTTCAGATTCTGGGAAAGTTAGGCATGTTTTGAAGTTTTTTTTATGTTATTGCTTGCCTTGCAAACATTATGGTCTACAACACTTCTTTGATAAACATGTTGAGCCTTTGTTAAGTGGTTCTCTGTTTTGTTCTGAATCAGAGAAAATTGTGCATATTTTGAAGTTGTTCTTTAAGAACTCTGTTTTTTTGTGCCTTGATACCATTCTGGTCTACAATACATACTTTGATGTCTATTCTGGAAGTCTGAAACAAGTGCAGCATGTTCTCTGAAAGAAACTCTTGGTTATTGACCACATTAAGAACATGTATTGCTTATCACTGGATATCTAGTCCCTGTTTTGAGTTTTAAGGAACAACATGATCAGTCTCAACAGAAAAATCAAACACCATGCTTATCAGCCTAAGACTTTGAGATGGAAGTACATGAGGAAAATAGCTTCAAAACTCCAAAGAAGTTTCAGTCCAAAACATTACTTTGATGTTTCTTTCATGCTTATTTTCTTGATCATTTGTCTTGTGTTTAACATCTTTCCTTTTGATGTAGGAGATGCAGATTTGAGGACAAATCATTTCAAAGGAGGAGGGGATGATGTAACCATGGTTGAGCCAAATGACTATGTGACCAAGGATAAACATGGATGGATGAATGGAAAGCTTAATGATGAAATTAATGCTAGAATGAATCATGCTGAGATTCTTTCTCACCAAGTGACGATGAAGAAACATGTCAAACAAGATAGAAAAGATGTGGATCAGACTCATGAATGAGTTAGGCCTTTCTCAACTGAAAAGAAGACCAATACCCAAGTTGAGGATCCATTCTCTCATTCTGAGAGGGCCAGCCATGAAATCAAGTCAAGAAGTCAGCCAAGATAATTAATATTTAGTTTTCAAGACAATTTTAGTTTAAATTAAGTTTTTCTCATTTTTCTACAATTTTAGGACTTTTTGATTTCCTTCTTCTCTACTTAAGCTCTCTTTTGTTTCTGGTAAAACTCATTAACCTTTGTTTTTTAATCAAAATTCTCTACTTAAGCTCTCTTTTATTTCTGGTAAAACTCATTAACCTTAGCCAAGAAACTAGAGATAAAATTAAAACTGCAACTTCAGAGTATTGTGCTAATGATTCTTATTCTTGTAATGGCATGAAGCAGATGACAGCTGAAGAACCTAAGGAGCTTGAGGATAAAACTGGAAACCACACTGAAGTTGAGAAAGAAGTCTCAGATTGCTTACCATGGTTGAAAGACCAAGGAGAAACAAAGCTGCTGGAAAAATATGAGAGTTCAAGGCCAAACCCATGTCCTCTCTCAAGAGTCAATGAGCCACTGTGTGTCTAAGAAGGAATCATCTATTCATGAGCAAAGAAAAGAATTGATTTTTCTTAGCCAAGAAACTAGAGATAAAATTAAAACTGCAACTTCAGAGTATTGTGCTGATGATTCTTATTCTTGTAATGGCAGGAAGCATATGGCAGCTGAAGAACCTAAGGAGCTTGAGGATAAAACTGTAATCCACACTGAAGTTGAGAAAGAAGTCTCAGATTGCTTACCATGATTGAAAGACCAAGGAGAAACAAAGCTGCTGGAAAAATATGAGAGTTCTTTTCTATGTTTTGAATCTTTACCTCAATGTATACCTGTGTGGGACGAAATAACTTCTTTCGAACCGGTGCATCCGAGTAGACTTGTTTCAGTGTTTCAGGCCTCAAAAACCCAGTAGAAGAAGCACAAAAGAATTCACCACCAGAAGAATAGTTGGAGCAGCCAAACAACATTGAAGTAGAAACAGATGCTAAGTCATTCTCTTTGGACTCTCAAGAGCACTGTAAGGATCTTGATATGGTTAATCCTCTGCCTGAAATGCTTGTTATGGTTTGTTCCAGTGATGTAAAATGTTTTGGTCTGGTAAAAGTAAAAGAAATTTATGTTTTAAACTATATTTTTGATAACATGATTAATTGTTTTAAGGTATTTTTACCTGGTAAACTCTCTGATGAAAAAAAAATTTCAGTGTGTTAATGACATAATTTTTATCATGTTTTGAGTCTTGAGTAGTTTATGAAACATAGCAGAAGCTGTGATCATCCTGAGAAGACATTAGGGTTTGTCTTGAATCAACATAATCTCTGTGTTAGAAAACCTTGTGATTCATTTGCTTGTTTTAAAGATAATTTCTTTGATCTGAGTTTTTCCAGGCATGAACTGGTGTCTATGATTTATTTACATATGCTTATGCTCTGAGCGAACTAAGAAATTGCAGGAATCGATAGGGCTGAAACCGAGTTTGTTTCTGACTATGTTTTGAAACCTGCTAGTTTATGTTCTAAAACTGAAAATTCTTGGTTTCTTAGGATCATGCTTTCAGAATGATGTTTTTCTAAGATTTGATGATATACTAGTGTACAACACATTATTTGAAAAAACATGGTGAGGCTTTTATAAGTGATTCTCGGTTTGAACTTAATCCTTTGTGTTCAGATTCTCAGAAAGTTAGGCATGTTTTGAAGTTTTTTTATGTTATTGCTTGCCTTGGAAACATTATGGTTTAAAACACTTTCTTTGATAAACATGTTGAGCCTTTGTTAAGTTGTTCTCTGTTGTGTTCTGAATCATAGAAATTTGTGCACATTTTGAAGTTGTTCTCAAGAACTCTGTTTTTTTTTGTGTGCCTTTGTACCATTCTTTTCTATAATACATACTTTGATGTAAATTCTGAAAGTCTGAAACAAGTGCAGCATGTTCTCGGAAAGAAACTCTTGGTTATTGACACTGGGTGTTTTTATGTTCTAACAGGGTATAAATATCCTAAACAAAAAAGTGTCAAATTAACCCTTAATCCTAACACTGGGTGTTTTTATGCTCTCTTGCCAAGAGAGATCAGGTGTAGTACTTAGGGATCGAATCCACAGAGAACATTGACACACAATATAGCTCTTATTTCTAATGACTAAGCTAGGTAATTATATATATTGATAACAAATAATCATGTCAAGAAAATATTCCTTATTAGAAGGTATAGATGCAATATGGAAATATGCTAATAATGTAAATATGAAAATATGTTAATAATGTAAATATTGAAATATGCTAATAGTTTAACTAGATGCAAATGTAAATATGCTAGATCTAGGGTTTCAAGCTTAATGAATTATAGGGAATAGGAAGCACGGATATGTAAATATTCTAGAAATCAAATATTAACTATTCTGACCATTTTAACTCCAACTCTCGTATGCGAGAAAAATGAAAGACCATCGATCGACAGCTAAGGCCTGTGTCGATCGACAGTGAAAGCAGAAGGAAGTGTGAACGAGATTTGATATGTTCACCAATCAAATTAGACCAGATCTCGCATGCGCCTAACAACCTAGTTCAATGAAGTCTATTCTGGCACAAAACCTACCCTCGTAGTCCTCCATGCCCTACTTTCGAGACCCTAGTTTGCTACTCTTGAATGCAAACATTAAGCACAACTCAATTGATGGATATTAACTTAACCTAGCAATCCTAATTTTGGGCTAATCCATGATTGCTATCATTCAACCCTAAATCTGGTTGAGAACTACTCTTAAATAAATAAAGTAAGAATAATAATTTGAATATAATGCATAGATAAAATACTAGAGTTCTAATACAAATCTCTCTAAGGAGTAATGAATCTCTCCCCTAAATAAATCCTACAACTATGGAGTGCTGGTGCACACCTACACTTTGCCAAAAACCTAGGAGCGAAGCATCCTCCCTTTTTCTGGTGCAATACATAAAGTATAAATATAAAACCCTAATGTCTAGGTCAAAACTCATCCAGGGGTAATATTGTAATCTTGTGTCTTATCTCTAACTTGGGCTGGAAAATCAGCTGTCTGCGAATTGGACATCGATCGATGGCAGATGTGCAACATCGATCGATGTTGGTCATGTAACATCAGTCGATGCCATTGTTGTCTCGTCGATCGATGGTAGTCTTGTACTTTGACTGTCACAATGATCAGCTACCGATTATTCTCCTCTAAATGCTCCAAAAGCTCCAAGTATCTTCATATATCTCCAAAACGTACTTGGACCTGTGAAGACCTTAAAACATAGCCTAGACACACATAACATACCCTAAATAGAGCCTATTACATGGTCTAAAACTGGTAATAAATATGTTATATCAACTCCCCCAGACTTAACATTTTGCTTGTCCTCAAGCAAACATGCCTGTGAAAGAGGTTTTGAAAACCGAAGACTAACATGATGTCTAAGTATAATTGTCACCTTACTTCATTGCAACCACATCCTATCAAGTCAATCACAGAGAAAATTTATATATCTTATCCTAGTATAGCAACCAAATCCATTCTACTAACAACTTAGCAAATACTAGTCCTACTCGCCCCTCTACTGATTTCATTTCTTTGCATAAAATAAAAGTGCAGGCTTTACCTTGGGAGTATCGATCAAGGGTTATATAGACTCTTACCCCTGCAAGCATCTAAACACACAGGCAGCCTTCTCTAATTACTTTCCTCTCTCTCTTCTCACTTCTTCTCACTCAATGTCTCCCTTCTTTTGAGGGTATCATTTTTTTTAATTGACTAAGATATTTGGATATGCTTCCATGAATCAAGCCCTAATGGTTTTTTCCACCAGATCCTGTTCACTTCTTTTTGATCTTTATCTCTTTCTAGGATCATATGAATCAAGCTTTAATAGTTGTAGCCACGAAATCCTGTTCGACTCCTTTTTTAATCCGAAGGGAAGAGAGAGGGGAATCAGAAGCACACAGACTTTTACTTTCCACACTTGCAGAAGGAATCCGATCCAATGTATACCAAATTCCAAAGCAAGCAAATAATGTCAAGATTAGTGTTGGAAATCAGCTTGGGTTCCTTCAAACTTTCTAAGCAAGTGTGATATAGTGGCAGGATGATCAACTTTGGTATCTCTAGTAATCTCTGCAAACAACCTTCTAAGAATAGTGCTTATAGCATGGTTAGTCAATAATAAATTTTGATCATAGTCCTCTTCTAGACTCAATAAATTTTTTTGAAAATTATATAGATATATATATAACTCAAAAAATAATCAAATAGCATTAGCGAACCTCTCCCAGACTTAAATTACACTGTCCCCAGTGTAATCCGCCTCGGATTGGTTAGGAAAATTAAATCATAAGTAAATAGCTTAAGAAAAAACTCAAAACCTCTCTCGGTAAGAGAGCGTCGATCTATGGTAGGTTAATGGTGTCGATCGATGCTGAACCGGTAAGTTTTTATTTCTTATTAAACTCAAAATAAAACATAATATCAGTCATACCTCCTCTAGACTTAAACAACATTATCGCCAGTGTTATATAGTCTGAGATTGGTGAAGAAATAAATCATAAGAACCAAATTTAACAAGAAACACGATATATCTGCTCACTGATGGTGACCGTCGATCGACACACTTAAGTGGCTATCGATCGTTGCGATGGTTATTCCATCGATCGGCAGTGATCAAGTGTCGGTCGATGCTTTATGTAGATTATCTTCCTCTGTTTTGTTTTAGAATAAAAATCTATGAAAACCTGCAATAATAAAATAAAATTCGAAATTAGACTAATATAATCAAAAACTAATTAAAACTTACTAAATAGTGGGTTGCCTCCCACTCAGCGTTTCGTTTTAGTCTTAAGCTCGACGTTGTGAACTTTCTGACTAGAAACGAGGTTGATCAACACTTGGACTGTGTCTACATCTTCTTTCCTCTTCTGAAACCATGAACCAATGAAGTTTCTGACTGCCTCATCTCCTCTGGTTTTCTCGATCTTCATGATCTCCTTAGTAACCTCCAGTGAATGCATTCTTCTTTGTAGATTCTCAATACTGCAGTGGAGCATTCTAAGTCTGGCAGTTGTAGTGTCTAATATCTCCTCCAGTTTCTGAGAAATGTCTTCCTTCATCAGGCTCTGAGAAAAAAAACAATTTCATCGAACCTATCTTCCAAGTGCTGTTCTGCTGCGGACAGCTGTCGAACTCAGTATCGATCGATGGCAAGGTGTTGCTGTTGATCGTTGTTACTCTATCCTGTCTACTCGCGTGCTGTCTATGAACAGTATCCATCTCTTGCTTCATCTCATCCATGCGTGTAGTCAAACTGGTGAGGCATTTATCTATAGGATAGTACACATCATCAACCCTCAAGTAGAAATCATCCAGTGACATCTCTTGAGCTTTGTAGATCTCATCCACAATATCATCAATCTCTGCTCTGTTGTATGTCTCATGCTTCTTTGTAGACATAGCGATCTTTGCTTCATGTTCTCTGGCTCCTAGAATAGTGGTATAGATCGATGCATTCTTCTTGTTTTCAATCGATGGTTAAGCTTGAATTGTCTCTTGCTTCTGCTCCTCGTTGTCGATCGATGCAGGTACATGTGCGTCAATTGATGGCTGTTGCTGCTGTCCAAAGAAATTTCCTGATCGTTCAGCCATAATAAGGGCCTATGCTACATCTTTCTTAGGTAGAGTTAGAATTCTCCCATAAAGACCTCGTGCACATCTTTCTACATCTCTGAAATTTCCAAACTCATCGGGTCTGATATAACCAGCTTCTGTTTCTTCTGTTCCAAGTGAATGGTTTGGTTTACGTTTGATGTCGTTTGATGGCCAAGATAAGCCGATTGTTGATGCTGGATTGCCTACTGCGTTCATTTCTCAGCCATCTTCTTCCTCTCTGTAATCTGAATCATATTCTTCGTAAGCTTTACCGTATCCTTGGCATGCCCAACTGGTGTCGATCGATGGTATATGTTTATCGTCGATCGATGCTCGATAATCAGACCGGTGCCCAAAAAGGTTTCCAACGAAATTTGCCATTGCAAGTATATCTGCTACATATTCCTTCGTGATGTTTAGAGTTCTGCCATTCATAGCTCTTGTGTGACCATCTGGATCTCTCATAATACCAAACTCATCTGGTTGTAGATAACCAGCTTCTGTTTCGTGTTCTTCTGCTGAATCATGTTCGGTTTCTGCTTCGTGCTGATCGATGTCGATTTCCCCGGTTCATGGGAAACATGAAAAACTCCAGCCTCTTCCATAGCAAGCCCTTCGTATTCGATCATCTCTTCTTCTCTGTAGTTTTCATCGTATTCGAGGTGCGCGGGGCTGTAATTGTAATCAGCATGGTGGGTGTCGATTGGTTCTAGGTTATGGGTGTCGATCAATATTGAAGGGTGGGTGTCGATCGGTTGTTGATTTGCAGGACTGTCGATTGATGATATGGGTTAGGTGTCGATCGATACTCCATCTAACGATTCCTCATTGCACTCGTAATCGCAGAAGCATGTGGCTAAAAGCTCTGCATCATTACACAATTCGATCAGGGTAGCCTTGTTCTTATTTTTGACAGGTTCATAAAAGATATTTTTATCAATTAGAGATAGATACAACCTTTTTCACTGTATGTCGCGTATGGCTCCCACAGTAGCCATGAATGCTATCCCAAGTAGTAACGAAGAGTTCCAATCTATCTTGATGTCCATGACATGAAAGTCTACTGGGACTAGGGTGTTGTTGATCTGCACTGCAACATCTTTTACCATCCCTCCTGAGTTCACTCTTGAGCAGTCTACAAATGTGAACGAATCGTTGGAGGGTTCCACTTTTAGGTTCAGCTCCTCGGCCATAGACTTTGGCATAATGCTCACTGAAGATGTTTGGGAAGTTCTCCCGTTTGCTTCCCCCCGGTTGGTCCAGTGTCACAGAGGGTGTTAGGATATTTGTTTCCTTTGATGAAGCATGGAACCACAAACTTCCCAGGATCACTTTTCTTTTTCAAACATGTTCTCTGCTTCATCTTCTCTCTGAGGTGATTGAACATGATTTCTATATCATCATTTGTTTCCCTTGTTTCCCTGAAAAACATCCACAATTTATGAGTATAATAAGCTTCATCAAAAGATATAACTAAAGGAATTTTAAAAACTCTTTTTAGCAAAGCCATCCATCTCCTTTTCATTGGCCTCTTTGCGTTGATACTTTGGGATGTTTTGCCTCCTGTTTGAGTGTCCTTCATCTTCTCTATCAATATCCATAGATTCGGATATGTTTGTATTATGTTCTGAAATTGTTGTTGTTGGACACACAATCAGACTTGCGTTGAGGTCGGATAATCGAACTGGATTTGTACCCTGTCGATCGATGCCAGACATGTATAGTCGATTCACACGAGGCTACCGATTCTGTAGGTTTCACCGTCGATCAATTCTTGGTTTCTTGCATTGATCGATGAGAAAGGGAATTGCCGAGTGACATGGAATTTTCCAAACGAAAGTTGCTGTCTTGGGTTTTATCTTCCAGCCAGAAATCATCATCAATCAATGCATTGACGTGGTGCTTCTTCCCAGCCTCCATCTTCTCCTTAATCACGCTCTCATGTCTCCTAATGGTCTCACTTGTTTGCATCACTTGATTCTCCAACTTCTTCACATGGGTGTTGAGATTTTTGAACTTGGTATTGAGGTTGAGGTACAGATCATCTATCTCTCCGTTGAAATCTACAACCATTTTCTGCTGTCACTCTAAGACTCTATCAACCATTGCTTCAATCTTGCTTCCCTGAGTTTTTGGAGGAGGATTTTGGTAGTA
Source organism: Moricandia moricandioides (assembly GCA_905132885.1). Classification (NCBI taxonomy): domain Eukaryota; kingdom Viridiplantae; phylum Streptophyta; class Magnoliopsida; order Brassicales; family Brassicaceae; genus Moricandia; species Moricandia moricandioides. The sequence continues at coordinate 17,686 of CAJHQQ010003458.1, forward strand.
GGAAGATCCATATGTCATGTTGTTGTTGAAAGGCCTTCGCTCTAAACTCTGATTAAAGTTACTCCTTTTACCAGTACCATAGGAGTTCTTGCTGAAACTTGGATTCCCTTGTCTCTGGAAACCATTCCCATCAAAGTAGTTCACATCTCCTTCTTCAATCTCATCTTCTCCAGACTCTATTGCTTCTACCTCTGCAAAAGTAACCTGCTTTCTGAGAAATTTCTGAACACTGTCCAACTTTGCTTTTACATCTTCAATCTGCTCCTTGCTCACTGATGGAGCTGATTTCTTTCTCTCAAAATTTGTGTTCTTGGTACTGCTGCTAGATGCTAGATTCTCAATCAACCTTGTAGCTTCTTCAGGGCTACTAGTGCTGAAATTTCCTTCACTAGCTGTGTCCAAAGCCATCTGATATTGTAATCCAATGCCGATGAAGAAAAGTACTAAGAAGCTGCACTTCGTTGAACCCGTGATGTGGTCAGTCTCTCTGGTATGACTTGAATCTGATCCATGAGTTTCTGAAAGACTCTGAAGGTTCTTGTGAAAAAGTAGCAATCTTGCTCCTCAGATCTTCTCCTCTTGCGTCATCAAAGAAGTTACGCAAGAAAGCGTTCTTGATGTCAGTCCAGGATGTCAGAGATCCTGGTGGTAGCTGCTTAAGTTAATATGAAGCTTCTCCAGCAAGTGAGTACTTAAAGAGCTTATAGAAAAGACAGTCCTCAGGGACTCCATAGGCTTTAATAGCAGTCACTAGATCCTCAAATCGCTCCAAATGATCCATAGGGTGCTTGTGTCGCAATCCATGGTAAGGCGTCTGCGCTACAAGTCCGAAGAAAGCGGGCTTGATCTCAAAATCGTTTCTCTGAAAAGTTGGAGGGCGAATGGCAGATCTGTTGGCGTAGAACTGGTCTTGACGGTTGTAGTCAGCCAGCGTTCTCTGAGCAGCTTGGACGTCAGCTTCAGGTTGGCTATTGCAGCGTCTGCTTCTGCTTCTGCTTTTGCTTTTGCTTCTCTATCAGGGATTATAGTCCCATGATTGTCTATCCTTTGACCTGCTGCATTACGCAGATGACCTGCTGCATTACGCAGATGACCGTTAAGCTAGGTCATGCAAGTCTCCATTCTCATTCTGAACCACTATTATAGGCGCAACCATCTGAACTCGTATGCAATCGTCGATCGATGCGGATGAGGTGCTCTTGATCGATGCTATATCATCAATGTCGGTCGATGCTGTCTGAAAAGAAGTGTCGATCGATTCTGAGTAGATGCTATTGATCGAGGCTTGTCGTCTTTCTTTGCGGATCGTACGTACGAGTTGTTGTGGGTCTGAGAAAAATAAGTCTTGTCCTTTGTTGCTCCTGGTACTCTTTTGAATGCACCTGAAAAACAAAGAAAAAGAAAAATCAATGACTTCAAAGTAACAAACCTAGACTAAATCGTAGATATAAATCGATAAATATCCTAAACAAGTAACTGTCAAATTAACCCTTAATCCTAACACACAAAATAATACTCTTGCCAAGAGAGATAATGTGTAGTACTTAGGGATCGAATCCACAAAGAACAATGATACACAATATATTTCTTATTTCTAAAGACTAAGCTAGGTAATTATATATATTGGTAACAAGTAATCAGGTCAAAGAAATATTACTTATTAGAAGGTATAGATTCAATATGGAAATATGCTAATAATGTAAATATGAAAATATGCTAATAATGTAAATATGGAAACATGCTAATAATGTAAATATGGAAATATGCTAATAGTTTAACTAGATGCAAATGTAAATATGCTAGATCTAGGGTTTCAAGCTTAATGAATTATAGGGAATAAGAAGCACGGATATGTAAAAATTCTAGAACTCAAATATTAACTATTTTGACCCATTTAACTCCAACTCTCGTATGCGAGCAAAAGGAAAGACCATCGATCGACGGATAAGGTCTGGTGTTGATCGACGGTGAAATCAGAAGGAAGTGTGAACAAGATTTGATATGTTCACCAAGCAAATTAGACAAGTTCTCGCATGCGCCTAACAACCTAGTTCAATGGAGTCTATTATGGCACAAAACTTACTCTTGTAGTCGTACATGTTATACTTTTTAGATTCTAGTTAGCTAATCTAGAATGCAAAAATTACGCACAACTCAATTGATGGATATTAACTTAACCTAGCAATCCTACTTTTGGGCTAATCCATGATTGCTATCATTCAACCCTAAATCTGGTTGATAACTACTCAGACATAATTAAAGTAAGAATAGTAATCTGAATATAATGCATACATAAAATATTGGGGTTCCAATACAAATCTCCCTAAGGAGTTACGAATCTTCTCCCCTAAATAAATCCTAAAACTATGGAGTGCTGGTGCACACACACACTTTGCCACAAACCTAGGCACCAAACATCCTCCCTTTTTCTTGTGCAATACATAAAGTATAAATATAAAACCCTAAAATCTAGGTCAAAACTCGTCTAGGGGTAATCTTGTTATCTTGTGTCTTGTCTCTAACTTGGGCTTGAAAATCAGATGTCTGCGAATTGGACATCGATTGATGGCAGATGTGCAACATTGATCGATGTTGGTCATGTAACATCGGTCGACACCAACGTTTTGTCGTCGAACGATGGTAGTCTTGTACTTTGACTCTCACATTGATCAGCTACATATTATTCTCCTCTAAATGCTCCAAAATCTCCAAGTATCTCCAAAACGTATTTGAACCTGTAAAGACCTTAAAACATAGCCTATACACACATAACTGACCCTAAATGGAGCCTATAACGTGGTCTAAAATTGGTAATAAATAGGCTATATCAGTTATTGACCACATTAAGAACATGTATTGCTTTTATAACGCTGGATATCTAGTCTCTGTTTTGAGTGTTAAGGAACAACATGGTCAGTCTCAACGGAAAAAAGCAAACACCATGCTTATCAGCCTAAGACTTGGAGATGGAAGTACTTGAGGAAAATAGCTTCAAAACTCCAAGGAAGTTTCTGTCCAAAACATTACTTTTGTGTTGCTTTCATTCTTCTTTTCTTGATCATTTGTCTTGTGTTTAACATCTTTCCTTTTGATGTAGGAGATGCAGATTTGAGGACAAATCTTTTCAAAGGAGGAGGGGATGATGTAACCATGGTTGAGCCAGATGACTATGTGACCAAGGATAAACATGGATGGATGAATGGAAAACTTAAAGATGAAACTAAGGCTAGAATGAAGCATGCTGAGATTCTTTCTTACCAATTGCCGATGAAGACACTACAAGAAAACTAAGCTTTTACTAGGAAACTTTACTAGGAAAATAGTTCCTCGTAAAATTATTACGAGTTAACTTTGAGTTTACGAGGAAACCATTTTTCCTCGTAAAGTTCTCGTAAACTTACGAGAAAAATGTTTCCTCGTAAACTCGTAGTAAACTTACGTGGCTCTTACGAGGAAAAAGTCATTTTCCTCGTAAACTCATAGTATCTCCTTTCCTCGTAAAGTCCTAGTAATAATTTACTACGAAATTAGGAGGAATGGATTTGTTACTACGAAATTAAGAGGAACTGTATAGAAAATATCGAATTTAAATCAAAAACGTGTTTTGTACCTACTTTTCCTAGCAATTTCCTAGTAAATTCTCAGATTCGAAAATTTCTATAAATACCACCACATGTGATTCATTTGAAACACACCAAAAAAAAATCAGCTATAAGCTTTATCAAACACAAAAAAAAATGTCCGGTCCGGGAAATATTTTCGAGTTGCGGAAGTGGATGTATTCACACAGAGATAATAACGGGAGGGTGACGAAAGAATTTCTCGAAGGGTTGGAGACGTTTATGCATCAAGCAGATTCTACACCACTCACGCAGGAAAGTGGTAAGATGTTCTGTCCTTGTCGGAAATATTGCAATACCAAATTAGGCCCTCGTGAAAATGTTTGGAAGCATTTAATAAATAGAGGTTTAATGCCATATTATTATATTTGGTATCAACATGGAGAAGATGCTAGTTGTAGGAATGAAGGTAGCAGTAGTAATAGCAATTTTCAGATTGAACCGGTTGAGCATTTGCGTAATGAAGGTAGCAGTAGTAATAGCTATCATCACCAAGAGGAACAAATGGTAGATTATGATAGGGTTCATGATATGGTAGGTGATGCCTTTGTAACTCATGATGATGATGAAGTTGAAGAACCTAACTTAGATGCAAAAAAGTTTTATGAAATGTTAGATGCTGCGAATGAGCCAATTTACAGTGGTTGTAGAGAAGGTCTGTCTAAATTGTCGTTGGCTGCTAGAATGATGAGTATTAAAACCGATCACAATCTACCTGAAGATTGTATGGATGCATGAGCAGACTTGTTTAAAGAGTATTTTCCAGAAGACAATGTGCCTGCTGAATCGTATTATCAGATTCAGAAATTGGTATATAGTCTTGGGTTGCCCTCGGAGATGATAGACGTTTGCATCGACAACTGCATGATTTACTAGGGAGATGATGAGAAGTTAGAAGAATGTCGATTTTGTAAGAAGCCACGATTCAAACCGCAAGGTCGAGGGCGTAATAGGGTACTGTACCAAAGGATGTGGTACCTACCAATCACAGACAGATTGAAAAGATTGTACCAATCTGAGGAGACTGCTGGAGGGATGAGATGGCACGCCGAGCATACTCAGACGGATGGAGAGATGACTCATCCATCAGATGCAAGAGCCTGGAAACATTTTAACAATGTACATCCACATTTCGCTAGCAATAGCCGGAATGTGTATCTTGGATTATGCACTGATGGATTTAGTCCATTTGGAATGTCTGGGAGACAATATTCATGTGGCCGGTCTTTCTTACACCGTATAACTTGCCACCAGAGATGTGCATGCGACGAGAGTTTCTATTCATGAGCATATTAATACCTGGTCCAAAACATCCAAAAAGATCTCTCGACGTTTTTCTACAACCACTGATAAAAGAGTTGAAAGATTTGTGGTCAACAGGGGTGAGGACATATGATTGTTCAACGAAACAAACTTTACGATGCGAGCGATGCTTTTGTGGACTATAAGTGACTTTCCTGCATATGGTATGTTGTCTGGGTGGACTACACATGGGAGATTAGCTTGTCCATATTGTAATGGAATGATAGATGCGTTTCAGTTGAAGCATGGTAGGAAGACTAGTTGGTTCGATTGTCACCGTCGATTTCTTCCCATTCACCACCCATACCGAAGAAACAAGAAATTGTTCAGGCACAAAAGAGTTGTTAGAGACACATGTCAAACAAGATGGAAAAGATGTGGATTAGACTCATGAATGAGTTAAGCCTTTCTCAACCGAAAAGGAGACCAATACCCAAGTTGAGGATCCATTCTCTCTTTCTGAGAGGGCCAGCCATGACATCAAGTCAAGAAGTCAGCCAAAAGAATTAATATTTAGTTTTCAAGACAATTTTAGTTTAAATTAAGTTTACAGATTTAGGACTTTTTGATTTCCTTCTTCTCTACTTAAACTCTCTTTTGTTTCTGAAAAACTCATTCACCTTTTTTTTAATCAAAATTCTCTCTAATCTTTGCATCCATTTTTTATCCATGAACACTGATTGTTAGGAGTTCATTCTCTGCAAGAAAAACTTGTCTTTGATCACAAGCATAGTTCATTCTCTTGACTTAGACACATCAACACAAGATATGATCAGCTCATCAATCATTTCTGAAGATCATCAAATCCATCCATCCATAATCATCAAGATTAACCCATTTCTCTCTCAAAACCATCAGACTTTCCTTCAAAAGAATCAGGGACAAATGATCTCCTCCTAAGGGATTCATCAAGTTATATCTTAGGATTGATTGGTGCAAGTGAGAGCTTGGTCTATTACCTGAATGAAACTTAGATGATCTAATTTTCTAAGCGCATACGATAGTTGTCTAGGTGGTTGAAACAAATTATCAAACCTATTCACTCAATCTTGCTTAAATGTAGTATCAATCGATACTACGCAAGAAGCGTCGATCTACACCCCCCCGAGGATTAATTTACGAGAGTTAAATCCCTAGGTTTAAGCCTTATTTAATCTTTACATAAAAACATTGAATGATTTATAACTTAAGTTTGATTTCGAGAACAATTTCATTAATAAATCTTTAATTATAAGTTATTTAGTTGCATTCCTATTGTACTTGAGAGTTTACCTAAGTCTAGCTTCTGCTCATCTTGATAACCTACAAACACCTTCTCTTAATTTACTGCTTTATAACAATACTTTCTAGCTTTACTTCAAAAGCAATAAATTTATTGGGTAATCTTAGAGTCTCTGTGGCTTCGAGCCATAAGTACTATACTTCAACCATTTATTTAAGAGAACAAGTTGCGCTAGATTTAATTTGAGCATATCAGTCATCCAGTGTGACAGAGCTTGCGAGGTCTTTCCTGATTGATTCGTGCAAGTGAGAGATTCGTCTGTTACCTGAATGAAACGTAGATGATCTAATTGGTTATGCGCAACGATAGGTTTTCTAGGTGGTTGAGAAAATATCAAACCTATTCGCTAAATCTTGTTTAGAAGTAGTATCAATCGACACTACGTAAGAAGCATCGATCAACAACCCCCCGAGGTTTAACATACGAGAGTTGAATTCCTAGGTTTAAGCCTTAGATAATCTTTATTTAAGATAAGAACATTGGATTCAAAGATAAGTCTCTTACCCTCTTTCTCAAATTCAGTTTCATTTCTGATTTAATGTATCGATTATGGAGGAAATAATTACAAGAACTCAATTGAGACAGCTCTAGAGGAAGATGCTCATGGTCTTTTGAAGGTATCATGGTTTTGTTTTCTAATTTGAATTTAACCATTTAAGATTTCTTCAAAATCTTTTGTTGGAATCTGGTTTTTGAAGGTACTTATTAAACAAGGGATAACCGTAGATGAACTCAGGCTTTATGGTGAGAATGATTCCTCAGATTTTTCATTTTGTGAAGAGACGTTCTCAGAGCTGGAACCACATGTCTAAGAATCCTTCTTTTATCTTTACAAATGTAGCTTTTGTCTACAATGTGTCGAAAGACTGAATCTTCCTTTCAATTCTTATTTGAATTTTACAGAACATTGTGCTTCGTGGAAGCCATGCTCATAGCTTCCATATTCGTTCTTGTCCAGGTTTTTATAACTTATCTTCTTGTTTAAAATATTTTTGGTCTAGTTTAAGCTTTTTTATTTGACAATTGTTCTTGTATTTGCTGTCTTTTTGCTGTTTTTTTTTGTTTTGTTGATGAGTTTCTTGTTCTTGGAGATTGGTGAGTTTCTTTCTTGTGTTCACTTAACTTAGTATTGAAAATCTCTCTGCCTAACCTTGTGTGTTTTGATAGTTCCAGACTGTAGAAATCCTCTCCCTTCGAAGTTGATTGCTGATGGTATTTCAGGGTACATCGCATAAAATTTTGACATGATGATTGTGTAAGATTTAATGAAAATGTAGACATGTTTGTGGTATTGATGTAAGTACATTTTGGTTTATTAGTGAATTATAAATTGAATATTATTTTATGTAAATCTAATTTGTAACAAAACATATTCTTATGAACAGGTTCTAATAACACACAATCGACAATAGATATAGCACTGATGCATCACTATGATCGAATATACGATAACATTCAAAAGAAAAGCTACTATAAGGTTTGACTAACCATAGCAAATTAAAAACAACATTATCATATGTCTTCGATATAATAGCGTTTAAGAAACTGCTATCATATGTGGGACCTATTATAGATGGGGCAGACGTAGCGGGTTCAATAACGCTAATAATTGCATATAATGGCTGTTTTCTTATGCTAAGAATGAACAACTTTTTTTGTAGTGTAAGTTTTTTAGTTGCATTCCTATTGTACCTTAGAGTTTACCTAAGTCTAGCTTCTGCTCATCTTGATAACTTACAATCACCTTCTCTTAATTTACTGCTTTATGACATTACGTACTAGATTTACTTCAAAAACAATAAATCTACTGTGTAATCTTAGAGTCTCTGTGGATTCGATCAATAAGTACTATAACTAAACCTTTTATTTGAGAGATTAAGTTGCGCTAGAGTTAATTTGAGCATATCAATCATCCATTGCGTCAAAGCTTGTGAGGTTCTCCCGGGATCGAGGATCGAGAGGTCACGTGCTCGTAGTCAGATATAGGATTTTACTCCATCCTAATCAAAATAGTATAGATGAGTGTCAATCCAATCCTAAGTGAGCACGATGCAGTGAGAATACAAATATAACTTAATCTAAGTGCAATCAATTTTTGATGAGTGGATAAAGGTAACAAAAATAAGCAAGGGTAACAACTTAAGGTTTAATTCAAATTAGACAAGGGAACCCATGGGTAATGGTATTGATTTTAGGCAACTAGGATCGGATCTAAGATATTAACAGAATCAAACAGTCAAGTTCTAGAAGTCTAGACACAACGATTAAACTAATTCTTTGTCAAGATAGAAGTTCATTTGCTATCAGTAACTAAACCTCAAATGTCTTTGGTTCAGTTAAATCAAGCAATCATTAAGAACTAGTCTATTGACTATCTAAGCTTCCCTAACATCAATTGTCATTGGTTAAGCAAACAAGGAGCAATATAACTTTGATTCTAACATTTAATCAAACACCTTTCGGGCGTGAAATGTCCAAGCATCTAGATCAAAGTGATCAAGTCTAATCTAGCATTAAGAACAAGAGATATGCCTAGAACATGAATGATCTAACATTAATTATCATAAATCATCACCTAATCACCCTAGATCACCCTAACCCATGAATCCTAAAAGTAATTACTCACTAACAGACATGAAGAACTTCAAAATCATGAATGATTCAAAGTTTATCATACTTAGTGATGAGGAATATCAATCACTGCAAACAAAACATATCAAAATGAAGAACAAAGTTGAATCTTTCACCAAGAGAGTATTTGTTTTTTTGAAAAAAACCAGCATAATCCCAGATTAGGTTTTTCAGAGTATTTGTATCACTCTTCTCAACCTAGTAGGCCCAGTTAACAAACCTAAAAGGGCCCAATAAAAATAAAACTCGTCAAGGTAAAAACTCAAGAGCGGGTGTGGTGGGTCGCTAACCCGCTCCAGACCAAAGCGGTTGACCACACTCGCTCCGCAAGGTTGATCTGACTCATGTCCAAATCGTCCCAACTTGCGAGCGGCCGCGTTCACTCGCTCCAGGTGCCCGCTCTCGGACTACCGCAGGTGTATCTGGTCGCTCCATGGCGTCGCTCCAAGCATTGGTAATAATCACGGATGACGAGCGACTGCCTTAACTCGCTCTACGCACCCCCTCCATTCTTCTTTTCGTATCCATGGATTTCGAGCGGTTGCTTAAGGTCGCCGTGTCACCCCACTCTGGCAGTTAAGGGCTTGCGATGGTAGTGTCCTGTGCAGAGCGGGTGCTACAGTCCGCTGCACTCCCCCGCTCCAAGCTCTGTCTGTACAGAGTGGTTGCTTGAATCCGCTGCCACCTCCCGCTTTGCATTACCTACTCGTTTATTGATCACTTCTTGCTCTCATTTGAGCTTAGATTCTCTCCACACCTGATAGGGGCATATGTATGCAGATGAAACCTAAAAATGCCTAAATGCTAACCTAAATGATCAAAATGTATGAGAATGAGGGTTTAAAAATAAGCTAAATCCACATGATTTTAACTCCGCCAAACTTGTCTTTCACTTGTCCACAAGTAAACTTTCGAGTGCAAGGGAGGAAAGGATGAACAGACGGGGAGATTAAAACCAAAAGATACTCTTCAAAACCATCAATGTGACATCCTTACAAAATCCTACCAAGTAGCAAGAGTAACATCCTACCAAACTCTAACTTCTCTAGGTCTATCTCAACTCCTTGATCGTTTACACTTATCACCAAGACTTCACAAGCAAACCAATCAACCAACTCTCACATTCATTGGTACAAGCATATGGGGTGAATTCTTGCAAATGGGGAATTGATCTTAATCATTCTGTTTGGTGAGTGAAAAAGGTCTAGTGTGAAAGAAGAAAAGGTTTCCAATTCGTCCTTTTAAGGTGACAGTCACTAAAAAATAGGAGCTTGATCGTTATGCAAAATTTATCTAAGACAAGGAACAATTCACGCATACATAGATCGATTTTCATCAAACTACCATTTTCCTAAGTGATTCCAAGTTCTACCCATCTTCTTCTTCATCCCAAAACCCAAAAATAACACCCATTTCATCCCGCACCCAATGAACATTCTTTCTTTTTCTTTGACTTAACCAACTAGGATCTTTTCATGTTTATTAACACTTAGCTCTGACTCTTTTTTTTTCCACTCTCTTATTGTTTCTTTATTTTTTTTCTTTTCTTTTTATTTTCTTTTGGGGGTTCTATTTAACATATTTGGAGCTTTTATTTTCTTATTTTCTTTTGTACCTAGGGGTTTCTCTTCTTATAGCACTCTTTTTGTTCATTCCTTTCACTCTTCTCTTTTCCCAAATCCAAGACCTTAAACTCAAAAGAACATAAACCCAACAACCATCCTAAATGCTAGCTCAAATGAGGTCATAATGCTAGCAAAAGATGAGAAAAAATCTATGTCACTCCCAATACTCTCAAGATTTTGCACATGACAAGCTATCAATAAAAGACCTCACACAAGCAAATCAATGATTGTTTCAAAGAATGGAAAGGTTTAATGGGCATGGAAGTGCCATTTGGGTTAACAAGATGGTCATGAATGGAATAACATAACCCAAATGTGTATGAGATCCATGACTAAGTATGCAAGTGCCCATAAGCAAGAGAAATTAAGTTCAATATGCCTCAAGTAGTTTGGAGTTGGTACAAGAACAAGCAAGTTTCCTCGATCCAACAAGTTTCAAGAGGAGTTTTCAAGGCTCGAAGTGTAGAAGTTGTTAAGATAATTCTCAGGCTACTTACCAAGATTGAGAAGGGTGTCACATTGAGTTTTTTTGCATGAGTTCTTTACAAGGTTATCTCCCAATGCATGAATGCAATCTATATGCTCTAGACTTGATCTTAGATATGCAGATGATGCAGCTAAAATGATTTGTATAATGCAATATGGACATACAATGCAATACTCAAAGATGAAAAACAAAAGAAATATTAGCAACTTGGTACCTCCACCCAAACTTGAATCACATAGTCTCTGGGTGTCTAGGTAGAAGAGAGATACCGAAAACAAGGGTAAATAAAAACTAGAGAATGCTATGTGCAAAGATAAGGTGTAGGAGTACCTTTTAGTTGTTGGGATTGTACCCGAAGGCATCATCCCATGTGTCATCGGGGAAGGAGGTGTACTATCCCTGAGAAGTGCTTGCAATCTCGTCTTCATCTCCTCCATCATCAGAAGAATCATAGGAAGGGAAAATGTTGCCTGAGTTGGACCGGGGAGCAATTGGGTTTCTTCTCAGATGCTCGAGCTGGGCAGCGGAGAGTGGAGGGCCTAGTGCCAGGGAGGGGTTCTCTGCAGGATCATAAGGGTTAGGTTGGGGTGCTGATGTATCTCTCACAATTAAATCTTCAGAACTGCACCCGCAACCCCTCCTTTAACCAAGAGATCAGCTACTTTCTTCATAAACTGAGCTGAGGCCTTTGCCTGGTTCTTAATTGTTTTCTTCAACTCCTTTTAATTTGTCTTGAGCTTTAAGAATGCCATGTCCTTAGCATTGTTCCAACGCTGCAGCCTGCCAATATGATCATGGGCATCACGAAGAGGACCAGGAGGGATGGCTCCGGTGTACTGCCTAAAGTGGTAACGAGGGGGTCCATATATAGGGGAAGTAGAATCCTCAGGTGTGTCATCCGCTCTCACACCAGCTCTGTTCCTCTTAGGTATGGCTATGGGGTCCAAGGGGCCATGGGGTCCAAGAAATTCTTCTTGGGCTATGTCAAAACGGATTATTCCTGGGTTATCCAAGCTGGTGAGTTCTACATTCGGAAGCAACAACTCCACTAGTCTCCCATGTAGCAGGTAAGAGTAGACAAGGTCGCCCTCATATCACCGTGTAGGTATGTAGCAGTTCTCAGGTAAGGGCCATCGATGAATAGTGGCCCTTTAGCATCATTCCCCAAGTCTATTCCTCGAGCTATGAGAAGAGGAGTGATCATACCACCAATTCCTATCTGAGGGGCGGGATCATTTGTTGTCCATGCCCACCCCGTGTAATGCATGAGACACGTCACAAAGAATCCAACCATGCCAAAATCACTATAGACATCTATGCTAGGGAGAGCTAGCTTGTCCGGTGTTGTGTAGACCCTTAGAGCTTGGCAAAGCAACATCAATTCTTCTTCATTCATTGTGCCAGGTTGTTTTCTTGGGTAAAGAGTGTGGACGAGGATCCTGTGGAGATAACACATTGACGAGTGTCTTATTTCTGAGTTCTTATCATGGCCAGTTGCGTGCTTATTCCCAGTTATCATCTTCCAAACATTCTTGGGGACATCCCTGACTCTAGGGAGACTGGATTCTTCCATATATTGAAGTCGCAATGCTTCTCCTATTTCCCTTAATGTCATGTGTCGGGTTTTTCCATTGAGTTTGAACCTGATCCTTCCCGACCCTTCTCTGACGTGCTCAGGGTAGTAATGGAATGTGGCGTCTACTGAGGCCAAGAACTGACATGCAACCTTTGGGTAAGTGGGGTATGCCATAGAGTAGAAAACTTGGCATATTCAGTAGCTCCAATAATATCTTGACATCCTGATCAATCCCTAGAGCACTCATCATTTTGGTGTCCGCAAATCTTGTGGGAAGCCAAAATACACCATTCAGCAAGTGACCATATAGCTGGGAGACAATTGGCTTGCTGCTTCGATCTCGATCAACAGCCACATCCTTTACTTTTGAAGTAGACACCCTGGCCCTCTTGAGAGGAGCCGGTTCGCCCTCATCCCCATCGGTATCCCCATGCCTTGCAGAAGATCCTACACTCTTTCCTGCTTTCTTCTCCTTAGCTTTTTGCGCAGCAATAGTCTGCTGCCTTGTTGTCTTATCAGCTTTTGGGAAGCTCGGTTCAGCAGGTAGAGTTTTTCCCCGCAGGGCTGTCTCTCTTCGAGCGGCTTCCTGCTTTTCTGCCTCAATCTTTTCCTTGTTCTTGTGTCCCATGATACCTACAAGATAGTGAAACTTGATACAGTGTTAGCAAATTGGATTGAGAGCTAGGTAAAGTCAGCAAAAGAGTCAATTTCTCAGTGTTCCAATGCATGAAAATGACAGCTGAGAAAAATTCATGTGCCAAATAGGTTCCAAATTGAGTAGACTCTTCATGGAAGCTCTAGTACATCTCTAGTGATCAAGCAACGAATAGGTAGACACAGGGAAGAAAATTTTTTGAAAACCCCAAATCTCAAGAAACCTAATTTCTAAAACTCAAATTCCACTCAAATCTAACACCAATCAAACAACCCATCATGATATACAAACTTTCCCTAGTTTAAAGGATGAGAATCAAGCAAAAGGGAACATAGAAATCTAATTTTAATTTCTAAGGTTCTTGAGCATAAAATCTGGAAACTTTAAAATTTCATACCTTGCTTGGAGTTGACTGGAAATTAGGAGATAGACTAAAGGGGTGAAAGCTACGGGATTTGGGAAGAGTAATGAGATGATTTGGTGTAGATTGAGTGAGTATTTTTGTTTGGGTGTTGGGAGAGATGTTTTTTGTACCTTAGGGGATGAGAGGGGGAGATGAAAAAAGAGAGAGAGGTAGAGATAGGGTAAATCAGGTGGGTCCAGCATTTTTAGGGAGTAACACTTACATGGGCCCACGGCGTCGAGACGGAGCGGGTCGCGTCGCCCGCGGTGCGCACCTGCGCCAGGAGCCCACGGCCAATTCTTTTAGTGCGAGCGGGTCAAATGTCCCGTGGACATGGACCACTCCCGATCTTCTGAAGCGCGAGCGGGTTGTTCTTCCGGCGGGGCTCACCCACGCTAGATTTATTCTCAGCCGATGGATCCACGAGCGGTTTCCTCCACCCACTCCGTGAACCCGCGCTAGGTTCCTTGCAAATCAATTTTCTTGCGACCGATTTCATCCACCCGCATAGGATGCTAGAGCGGGGTGCCTTACCCGTGGCGTGCACCCGCTCTGTTGACTTGTGATGGCTCTTGTGTGGCTAGAGCTACCTACTTACCTCGTTATGGCATAATCGACCTTGAACAGCTAAGAACACAAATCAAAAGGTTCTAAAAAGAAAGTTCTAAAATATATATATGTACAAAGATAAACATGGGATTTCGTCCCAAGTGAGCTTGTTTTAAGTCTCTAGCTTGACTTTTTTTCTTTGTGGACTAAACAAGGTTGAGATCGGAGAGGGGAAACGAAGTCCCTTCCTCCTCAGTTGTAGTCCCCAAGTAGAGCTTAACTGTTTGTCCGTTGACTGTGAAGTCTCTTCCATCCTTACTCCACAACAGTATTGCTCCACATGGCATCACCTCCTTAACTTTGAAAGGACCTGACATCTTGACTTAAGCTTCTCGGGGAACAATTTGAGCCTTGAATTGAAGAGTAGAACTTGATCACCAACGCTAAACTTCCTCTTCAAGATATTTTTATCATGAAAAGCTTTATTTCTCTCCTTGTCGATGGCTGAGTTTTCAAATGCATCAAGTCTAATCTCATCAAGTTCATTCAACTGAAATCAACCTATTCTGTTGAGCTGTCTTGTTATCAAATATAAGAAGCTTGACAGCCCACAAAGCCTTGTACTCTAGCTCAACTGGTAAGTGGCAAGACTTTCCATAGACAATGTTGAATGATGTAGTGCCTAAGGGGGTCTTGTAAGCTGTCCTATAGGCCCAAATAGCATCATCAAGCTTGATGGACCAATCCTTTCTTGTAGTTCCTACAATCTTCTCCAAAATGCTCTTGATTTCTCTATTTGAAACCTCAACTTGTCCACTTGTTTGGGGATGATATGGAGTTGCAACCTTGTGCTTAACACCATTCTTCTTAAGAAGGTTCTCAAAGAACTTGTTGATGAAGTGAGAGCCTCCATCACTTATGACCACTCTTGGTACCACAAACCTTGGAAATATCACACTTTTGAACATATTTAGAATAACTTTAGCATTATATGTGGAACTAACCAGAGCTTCCACCCACTTTGACACATAGTCTACAGCTACAAGAATGTGTTTGTTGCAAAAAGAAGATGGAAATGGCCCCATGAAGTCAATACTCCACACATCAAATATTTCAACTTCAGGGATAGGGTTTTGAGGCATTTCATTCTTCTTGGTAATGTTTCCTCTCCTTTGGCAAGAATCGCATCTCGAGACAAAGTCTTGTGTGTCTTTGAACATGTGTGGCCACCAGAATCCAGCTTGTAACACCTTTTCAACAGTCTTCAAAGTAGCAAAATGACCTCCATAAGATGATACATGACAATGTGTAAGGATCCCATCAACTTCTTCTTCAGCCACTACTCTTATGTAGAGTTGATCCTTGCAAAGAATGTATAGGGAAGACTCATCCCAAAAGTATCTCTTCACATCTTTATAGATCTTATTCTTTGCATATCCTTCAAGATTAAATGGTTCCTTTCCACAAGCCAAGTAGTTCACTTGCCTTGGCCTCTTCAAGCTTTCTACCGATCTCGAACAAATCCATAACTGCTCTAATGGCCATGATTTTCTCTTCTGGAAAACCCTCATCAATAGGGACCCCACACTCAACTCTCAAGACAAGTGATCAGCTACACCATTCTCAACGCCCGGCTTGTCTTTAATCTCAATATCAAACTCTGACAGCAACATGATCCATCTCAATAGCCTAGGCTTAGCATCTTTTTTTGCTAGAAGGTGTAGCAAAGCTGTGTGGTCAGTGTAGACAACTACCTTAGAGCCAACTAGGTAGCTCCTAAACTTCTCAAAGTTGAACACTATCGCAAGAAGTTCCTTCTCTGTTGTGGCATATTTTGTTTGAGCATCATCCAAGGTTCGACTAGCATAGTAGATCACATAGCTCTTCTTACCCTTCTTTTGACCCAAAACTGCTCCCACCGCATAGTCACTTGCATCGCACATAATCTCAAATGGAAAGTTCCAGTCAGACGGTTGAACTATTGGAGCGCTAATCAATTCACTTTTCAACTTCTTGAACGCAATTAAACACTCCTCATCAAACTCAGAAACTGTTTCCTTGCATAGCAGCTTGGTCAATGGTCTTGCAATCTCTGAAACGTTCTTGATGAATCTTTGATAAAAACCGGCATGACCCAAGAAACTCCTTATGTTTTTGACAGTCTTTGGTGGAGCCAAACCAACCATCACATCAATTTTTTCCTTGTCTACTTCAATACTCTTTTCTGAGATCTTGTGTCCAAGAACAATCCCTTCTTTGACCATGAAGTGACACTTCTCCCAATGGAGCACAAGGTTTGTTTCCTCACATCTTTGGAGAACCCTGCATAAATTGGACATACACGCAACAAAGGAAGATCCATACACAGAAAAGTCATCTAGAAAAACCTCCACTGCATCCTCAAATAATATCAGAAAATATAGACATCATTGCTCTTTGAAAGGTTGCTGGTGCATTACATAACCCAAATGGCATCCTTCAATAAGCAAAGGTACCATAAGGGCATCTGAAAGTTGTCTTTTCTTGATCATTGGGATGTATGGGTATTTGAAAGAAACCTGAGTATCCATCAAGAAAGCAATAATAGGGATGATTTGCAAGTCTCTCAAGCATTTGGTCAATGAATGGCAATGGAAAGTGATCTTTTCTAGATGCATCATTAAGTTTTCGGTAATCAATGCACATTCTATGACATGTTATTATTCTCGTGGTTATCAATTCATCCTTATCATTTTTAATGACAGTGATAGCATCCTTCTTTGGAACTACATGCACAGGAGATACCCAAGTACTGTCTGAAATAGGGTAAATCACACCAGCATCTAAGAGTTTGAGAATCTCTTTCATGAAAACATCGTTCAAGTTGGGATTCAACCTTCTTTCATGTTCTATAGAATTCATTGATTTATCCTCTAGATTTATCCTATGCATGCATAAAGAGGGTGATATCCCCTTGATGTCTTCTAATGAGTAGCCAATAGCTTTTCTATACTTTTTAAGCTCAACTAAAAGTGTAGACAATTGGTTTTCAATAAGTTGGCTACTCACAATTACATGATAGGTGTTATTGTCACCGATGAAAGCGTACCTTACACCATGGGGAAGAGGTTTAAGCTCCAATTTGGGTGCCTTGATCTCACTCCAATAAGCTTGTTGAAGTTCTTCTGGGGAGCTGGCTGAGGCAACATTGTAGCAAGCATGAGGCAGATCCTGAAAGTTGTCGACTCCATTCAGTTCCTTGTGAGAATCCATCATCCGCACATACTCCTTCCTCTCTTTGTCTTCAATCATTTGGACCTCTCTATCAACTGTTAGAGCATGTTGTAGAGAATCCTCAAGTGCTATCTCCTCAAGAAACTCATCAGCTAGAGCATCCATGGCCTCAATGTAGAAGGCTTGGCATTGGATTTTTGGTCTCTTCATCACCTCTTTAACATCAAAATGAAGAGTGTTCTCCTGTCCAAGATGGAGATCAATCTTGCCATCTCTAACATTGACAATAGCTCCAATAGTGGCTAAGAACGGTCTTCCTAGTATTAGCGGGTCCTTGGGCTCTTCATCCATCTCAAGCACCACAAAATCAGTGGGTATATCACAATTTCCAACCATTACCGGTAGATCCTCTAAGATTCCAATAGGGAGCTTAACAAAGCGATCAGCCAGCACTAGAAAGATTCTACACTTCTTGTAATGTGTAAGGGCATAAGGCTGACACTTGCCCCCAAGTCACAAAGGCATCTTTCAAAGGTTAGTGGACCAATAGCCCATGGTAAGGTGAAACTTCCTGGATCCTCAAGCTTCTTTGGAATAGACAGCCTTTGAATGATGGCTCTACACTCATGAGTAAGAACCATCATGCCTTCCATCTCCTTCTTCTTCTGAGTGATAGCATCCTTCAAGAAATTGTTGTACTGAAGAATCAGCATCAAGGCATCAATAATGGGCATGGTAATCTGAACCTCGCTCATTTCTTCTCAAAGAGTGCTTTGTATTTCTCCAAAAGTTGTTTCTTGAATCTACCCGGAAATGGAAGTTTTGGCTCATAAGGAGGAGGAGTGAATGTAGCTTGTGTCGAGGAATTAGTAGCTCCATCTTTGTTCGACGCTTTCTTCTCTTCACCAACTTTTCCTTTACCTTTATCATTGACAATTTTTTCCATGATGTCCTAATTTGTCTTCTCATCAACAATCACAGCCTCATCCTCTATTTTGATGTCCACCTCCCCACCTTGATTCTCATCATCTTTGAGGAGAACTCTTGAAGGTAACTCTCTACCACTTCTCAACGTGATTGAGTGCATTGTCTCCTTAGGATTCTGCTCAAATTTTCCAGGTAATGATCCATTTGGTCTCTTAGAGTTTGATCTCATGGTAGCAAATTGATTCTCCAAGGCGTTGAACTTGTTGTTGAGTTCATTTTAGCTTCCATCAATCTTGGTGTGGATGTTCTTTAATTCATCTCCAATGGTTTTCTCATTTCTCACTTGAGATTCGAGGAGCTGCTTAAACATAGATTCCATACTTGTATCTCTAGGTTGAACCTGTGAAGAACTTCCTTGAGCTTGAGTAGACTGATTGCCTTTGGATGGAAAACCTGGATGATATGGTTGCTTGGGTGGGTAACCACTTTGTTGGTTGTTATAGGGAGGTTTTTGCTGGTAGTTGTTGGGGTATTTGGGCTTGTTTGGATATGGGTTTTGGAATGGAAATTTGGGTTCTTTCCTGTACCATTGTCCGTTAACCTTAATAAAACATAGCTCCCGTTTTCCTTCCAAACCATGAACTTCATTAACCTCTAAAACTTCTTCTTGGCCCTTCTTTCCAACAAAGTTCACCTTTTCTTGTTTAGCTCTATCCAAAAGGAGCATGTCGAGCTTATATTGTAGAGATTTCAGTTATTTTCTTGTATTAAAGTCCTCACCACCTCTGCCTCAGTTTTTCCTATCGCAGTCAACTTTGTACACTGGATCACTTTGGGCCATGATCTCAACAAGTTCCAAATCATCTTGAGCTGTTCTTCCCAAGAAGAAACCATTGATGGTGGTGTCTAACATGCTTCGATACTTAGGCAGAACTCCTCTGTAGAAGGTGCTTAGGATACTCTCATTATTGAAGCCATGGTGAGGACACTGTGTTAAGTAGCTCTTGAACCTTTCCCATGCTTCAGCAAAATTCTCAAGGCTCTTTTGTTGAAATCCATAAATATCATTCCTCAACTTAGGAGTCCTACAAGAGGAGAAAAACTTGTTAAGGAAAACCCTTTTGCATTCTTCCCAAGTTTCAATATATCCCCGGGGTAAACTTTTCTCCCATAGGTGGGATTTGTCTCCCAAAGACAAGGGAAACAATCGCAGTTTGAAAGCATCTTCGGAAATACCGTTAATCTTTGTAGTTCCACATAAGTTGTCAAAGTTATCTAGTTGGTCTAGTGGATCTTCCAAAGCAAGACCATGGTATTTGTTAGCTTAGATCATGTTGATCATACTCCACTTGATCTCAAAGTTGTTGTTCTCCACAGCTGGTGCTCTGATACCCGCCCTATTCCCATGGATGTTGGGCTGGTCATAAGTTAAAATCGCTTTAGCCTGGCGTGGAGGGTCATAAGGTTTGCAGCTCCTTGGCCATTTCCATCTTGAGGTAGTTGTCCATAGTTTTCAGCACCATTGGCTCCTTCTTGATGAGGGTTATGCTGGTTGACATCCATTTCGAACTCCAACCTGTCGAAAGGAATCAGTTGTTCAGCTCGTCTATTTCTTGCTAACTCTCTCTCTAAAGCCCTGATGTTGTCTACTCTTGAAACAAAGTCTGTTGGTCCTCTACTCCTAAATTTCATACACGTGTAATTCAAAGAAAAATGAAGAAAGGGTGTCAGTAAGCAAGTAAAGTAAAATAAGACTTAGTCTCATGCTATGACTAAATTTCACTGTCACGATCAACTTAGAACTGGCAACGGCGCCAAATTTGACAAAGGATTTTACTCTATCCTAATCAAAGTAGTATAGATGAGTATCAATCCAATCTTAAGTGAGCATGATGCAGTGAGAATACAAGTATAACATCTAAGTGCAATCAATTTTTGATGAGTGGATAAAGGTAACAAGAATAAGCAAGGGCAACAACTTAAGGTTTAAATCAAATTAGACAAGGGAACCCATGGGTAAGGGTATTGATTTTAGGCGACTAGGATCCGATCTAAGATATTAACACAATCAAACAGTCAAGTTCTAGGAGTCTAGACACAACGATTAAACTAATTCTTTGGCAAGATAGAAGTTCATTTGCAATCAGTCACTAAACATCAAATATCTTTGGTTCAGTTAAATCAAGCAATCATTAAGAACTAGTCACTAACTAACCTTTCCTAACATCAATTGTCATTGGTTAAGCAAGCAAGGATCAATATCACTTTGATTCAGACATTTCATCAAACACCTTTCTGGCGTGAAATGTCCAAGCATCTAGATCAAAGTAATCAAGTCTAATCTAGCATTAAGAACAAGAGATATGCCTAGAACATGAATGATCTAACATTAATTATCATAAATCATCACCTAATCACCCTAGATCACCCTAACCCATGAATCCTAAAAGTAATTACTCACTAACAGACATGAAGAACTTCAAAATCATGAATAATTCAAAGTTTATCATACTTAGTGATGAGGAATATCAATCACTGCAAACAAAACATATCAAAATGAAGAACAAAGTTGAATCTTTCACCAAGAGAGTATTTGTTTTTTTGAAAAAAACCAGCATAATCCCAGATTAGGTTTTTCAGAGTATTTGTATCACTCTTCTCAACCTAGTAGGCCCAGTTAACAAACCTAAAAGGGCCCAACAGAAAATAAAATTCGTCCAGGTAAAAACTCAAGAGCGGGTGTGGTGGGTCGCTCTGGTCACCCGCTCCACACTAGAGCGGGTGACCTCACACGCTCCGCAAGGTCGCTCTGACCGATGTCCAAATCGTTCCAAATTGCGAGCGGCCGCATTCTCTTGCTTCAAGTGCCCGCTCTTGGATCACCGCGGGTGTATCTGGTGTCTCCATGGTGTCGCTCCAAGCCTTGGTGATAATCCGTGGATGACGAGCGACCACCTTAACTCACTCTACACACCCATTCCATTCTTCTTTTGGTTTCCAGGGATGCCGCGCGGTTGCTTTTGGTCGCCGTGTCACCCGCTCTGGCAGTTAGGGGCTTGCGAAGGTAGTGTCCTGTGAAGAGTGGGGGCTACAGCCCGCTGCACTCCCCCGTTCCAAGCTCTGTTTGTCCAGAGCGGTTGCTTGAACCCGCTGCCTTCTCCCACTTTGCATTACCTACTAGTTTATTGATCACTTCTTGCTCCCATTTGAACTTAGATTCTCCCAAACACCTCCAAAGCCTCCAAAGGATACTCCAACACCTGATAGGGGCATTTGTATGCAGATGAAACCTAAAAATGCCTAAATGCTAACCTAACTGATCAAAATGTATGAGAATGTGGGTTTATAAATAAACTAAATGCACATGATGTCATAGTCGCTTTGATTTTGGAGGTCAGGTTTGTAAGAAACCTTTCACATAACAGGCTCGCGAATATTTTTGGTTGCTGAATGGTCTTTTCTCCGACAGGAGTGATATACCATGGTTATTACCACTTTTATACCATGGTCTAATTCATTTATTGAGCTAATTATGTGTTTGGAATCTATTTTACGGTCTTTTATGGTTAAGGTACATTTTGGAGAACTTTGGAGATTCTAGACCTTTTTGTGATGCAAGGTTATGCATATGCGTCAGACGGTTTACTATGGATAGAAGCCTTCCCACGGTGATATTGAGCTCACATTTTGACACAATATAGAGCTTTGCATTAGCTTTTAAATGCCACCGTTTTGTGATCCATCTGACGATTAGATCTAAGGTTATGCTTGTTTTATTAAGAGTGGTCTGTCTTGCTCGCTAGAGAAAGATGTCCAAGACATGAACAAGTGTCAAATAACACCACACCTTGGGGTGCCAATCGACACTCCCCTAAATTCACTCCCGACGAGTTTTAGTGAAGATCCAAGACTGCATTTTTCCCTGAAGTTTCTCTTATTTGCAAAACAGCCCATAATTTTTTTGACCTATATTTACTGTTTCTAAGCCATTTTGATGGCAACGCTTCACACTATTATAGAGAGAGAGCTTAGGATTGGGGAGAGGTATCTGTACACCCTGAGAGAGAGAGAAGATTTTTAACTCTTTGTTACTTTTCTCTATTCTTTTACTTATCTATTGTAGTTTATTCGGACTATCATTATGTGTTTCATGGTTATGTCTGAGTAATCCTATTGTTAGATTTTGGGGATTTTTAAAGGTCATTAACGCTTTGCTAAATCTATATTGTTGTTAAGGAAATCAATTAAATCTTCATCTAGTTGTTCTTACTGCTAAACTTAGGATTAATCACCCTCAACTTATATCTTAGGATTGATTGGCGCATGTGAGAGTTTGGTTTATTACCTGAGTGAAACTTAGACAATGTAATTAGCTAGGCGCAAACGATAATTGGTCTAGGTGGTTGGGAATATATCAAACCTGTTTGCTAAATCATTTTTAGAAGTAGTGTCAATCGAAACTACGTAAGAAGCATCGATCGACACTCCACAAGGATTAACATACGAGAGTTGAATCCCTAGGTTTAAGCTTTATATAATATATACATACGAAAGTTTATTGATTTATAGCTTACGTTTGAGTTGGATGACAACTTCTTTAATAAATCCCTAATAAGTTATTTAGTTGCATTCCTATTGTACCTAAGAGTTTACCTAAGTCTAGCGTCCCCTGATCTTGCTAACCTACAAACACCTTCTCTTAATTTACTGCTTTATATCATTACTTTCTAGATTTACTTCAAGAAGAATAAATCTATTGTGCAAACTTAGAGGCTATGTGGATTCGATCCCTAGGTACTACAACTAAACCTCTTATTTAAGTGAGTAAGTTATCTAGAGTTCATTTGAGCATATCAATTATCCAGTGCGACAGAGCTTGCGAGGTCCTTCCGCTATCACGAATTATGAGGTCTCGTGCTCGTGGTTACTTTGATTCTGGATTTTGGGTTCTTGAGAAACCTTTCATATAACAGGTCTACAAATATTTCTGGCTTCCCTGAATGGTATTTTCTCCGGTGGGAGTGGTCTACCATCATTTTTTCCATTTGTATACTATTGTATAAGTCCTTTATTGAGCCAATTATATGTGTTTGGAGTCTATTTTATAGTCTTTTCAGGTTAAGGTACGTTATGGAGAACTTTGTAGATTCAAGAGGTTATTGTGATGACGGGTTTTGCAGATGCGTCAGACGTTTAGTTGTGGATGAAAGCCTTCCCCCAGCGAGATTGAGATCATATTTTGACACAAGATAGAGCTTTACGGTTGTTTTCAAATTCCACCGTTTTGAGGTCCCTATGACGGCTAGATCTAAGGTTATGCTTGTTTTAATGAAGAGTGATTTGTCTGACTCGCTAGAGGAAGCTGTCGGAGATATGAAGAAGTGTCGAACGACACAACATACTTGGGGTACCGATCGACACTCCCCCAAATTCAGTCTCGACGAGTTTTAATGAAGATCCAAGAGTTACATTTATTCCCAGAAGTTTCACTTATTTACAAAAGAGCCTATATTTATTATTTCGAAGCCATTATTGATGGCGAAGCTTCATACTTTTCTATAGAGAGACCGTAGGATTGGAGAGAGAGATCTGAACACCTTGAGAGAGAGCAGATCTTGAACTCCCTATGTTTCTTTACTCTATTCTGTTACTTATCTATTGATGTTTATTCAGACTATTATATTTTTCATCGTTATGTCTGAGTAATCCTATTGTTAGATTTGGTGTTCTTAAAAGGTCATTAATGGTTTGCTAAATCTTCAAGGAGTTTCTTGTTTGGCGGCTTTGGGTGTGGTCCGATAGGCCCACAAGACTCTATGTAGTTCTTCTGCCCATCTTCCATGGGCATCCTCTAGGCGTTTCTTTATCATGTTGACCATCGTTTTGTTAGTGGCTTCCGCTTGTCCGTTGGACTAAGGATGCCTCGGCGTGGCGAAGGTGAGTTTTATGCCACAGTTCTTGCAAACTTCTTTGAAGTTGTGGCTCGTTAACTGGGGTCCATTGTCGGTGACAATATCCTGAGGGACCCCGAAGCGGGAGATTACGTGGGTCCACAAAAATTACCTGATTAGGAGATCCATTATTTTTTTTAATGCTTTGGCTTCCACCCATTTTGATAAGTAATCGGTGACTACTACGACGAAGTCTTTCTTCTCCGGCGCCATTGGGAATTTCTTGACTATATCCATGGACCACTTTAGGAATGGCCAGGGGGAACTCACGGATTTGGGGTTTTCAGGAGCAAGTTTCGAAACCGGGCGTGTCTTTGGCATTGATCGGAGTGTTTGGCTTGTCTATTAGCGTCTTCCGCCATGGTGCGCCAATAATATCCGGCTCTCCTTTCTATGAGTATCAGACTACAACCGCTTGAATGAGAACCACACTCTCCTTCGTGCAATTCTTCAAGTATTCGGGTGGCCTGCTTCGGTGTAATGCATCGTAGGTAAGGGCCAGAGAAAGACCTTCTAAACAGTTTCGGGATATGTGGTACACCTTGTTATTTACCAGTTTTAGACCATCATTTGGACCCTCTTTTGAGTCTATTATATATTTACGGACTGTGTTTTAGAGTCTTTACAGGTCCATGTACATTCTGGAGCATTATGGAGTGATGTGGGGTTTATTAATTCATTTCAAATGAACCCTATATTCACACATTACTCTTTCAATTATGAGGTTCAAAGTAGTACTTAGGGATCGAATCCACAGAGACTCTAAGATTGCACAATAGACTTATTGTTTTCGAATTAAAGCTAGATGTATTATAACAATAACCATAAAGCGATGTCAAGATTGATTTGGTTTGTGAGGATTAAATTAAGAGATTAGACTTAAGGGAAATTCTCAGGTAGGTTTTGATAATGCAAATTAATAGATTACTAGGGTTTTATTAAGCACTGTTATGAATTCAAACCTCAGGGTTTAGGAGATCACTCTCGCGCATCTCGGCTGAGCGTCGATCGATGGCTGTAATACGGCATCGATCTATGCTCTTTCTAAACAATACTGGTTTCACAGTTTAATTAATTCACTAAACTTCTAGTTCAACTCTCATATGTTACTAGTTATTTAGATTGTTTAAATTAGATTCTAGGTTATAACCAGGCTCTCGCTTGCACTATAGAACCCTAATTTCTAAGATTGAGCTGATTAAATTCAACTTAGCATTAAAAGTAACTTAAAGAAAGAACCAAGAAGATTACCCTAACCAGGAATACATTAATACCATTAAATAACCCTAAATCTAATAGATAACTACTCAGACATAACAATAAAGAACATGAATAAATTGCATAGAGTAAACTGAGTAAAAAGATAAGGAGTTCAAGATCTTCTCTTTAATGATGAAAAGATCTTCTCTCTAGTAGAAGTATCAATGTGTCAAACTCTAAAACTTTGGTGTAACTTTTGCGGCTATTCAGCTTCTGGTCCTAATAGCTTCTTTCTTTTAGCAAATATAGAAACCCCTAATAAATAGTCAAAATTTCGGCCAGGGACGTGTTTTGAAATTAATGAACCCTAATTTCTAAGATTGAGGTGATCAAATTCAACTTAGCATTAAAAGTAACTTAAAGAAAGAACCAAGAAGATTACCCTACAATTCCTATGAAATCAGGAATACATTACTACCATTAAATAACCCTAAATCTAATAGATAACTACTCAGACATAACAATAAAGAACATGAATAATTGCATAGAGTAA
>CAJHQQ010003459.1:0-43612 GCA_905132885.1 Moricandia moricandioides
GAATAATTCAATTGTGAAGACAGGTGAACGGATGAAAGTAACATTCTTACAGTGTACTATACATTGTCCTGATTTCGATCTGAAAAACCAAGTTAATTATTTTCTCGCTGCCTTCACGAACACGAAGTGACTAAACTACTGCAAGACTTGTGACATAAATAGCAGGCTGAAAAAATGAGGAACCAAGAATTGAAGAGACCATACATACATGAAAATATAAAAAAAGCTACATAAGGATTCAATTATGCTAGAATTTCATGTGTCCCAAACTAAGATTTCAAATACGAGATTCAAAAGAAACAAGAGAACATAAAGATGTACTTGGCTTTTGATAGTTGAATCAAGATTCTATTTTGATCCATAAACAAAAATGCCAAGAATATCATACCTCAAACCCCCCCCCCCCCCCCCCCCCCCCCCCCCCCCCCATCCAATATGGTTTTAATCAATCACTATTTGAAAAAAAAAAGATTTACGAAGCAAAGAAATATACCCCATATGGTTAGGTTTGTTATACATGTCTCCAACACCTATGACACTTTGAGTGATTTTGAGTAGATGCCATTTTTGGTAACTAAAGATATCATACATCCAATGTGATGCAAAGAGATAATTGGATTTCAAATATCTTTGTTACATAGTTTATTATTTATTTTGATATTTATCTTAACTTTTATAAAGCTAAGTAATAATTATTATGGAACCTTCGATAAACATCGCCTCCTATAATCAGTAAGAAATTGTATTGTCAGAGATTCGAACCTCATACGTGGATGTAAAAACCTTTAAACTTTAATAAATAGGCTATGGTGCTTCCACAATATTTATCTTAATTAGTTAAAGTTATCTTAAATATTTTTAATATTTTTAATATTATTTGGTTTTTATACAAATATATTATTATAAATTTTAAGAACATTTTACGCGATTCTGAGAATATATATTGTATAGCAACTTAAAATTTTTAATTGCTTGTTAAATTGAGCTCTCAATATTTACTGCGGTTTATGAAAAAAGTCATAATGACTAATGATGTCATTGATGTTAAATCAATAAATGAGTTACAATATTTAGGCTCATAAGATAAGTATTTTAAAATATGGATAAATATTAAAGGATTAACTTCATAATATGTTTTGAATAAATATTAAAGATTGACTTCATATTACTTTTGAATAAATTTTGTAAGATTGAGATCATAATATTTTGAATAAATTTAGTTTAATATCTGATTCCAAATAATTAGTATGTATAAAATATATATATATAAATATTTTTTCCCATGTGGTTACAAAATATTTGAATAAATTTAAATCAAAAATATTTTAGATTGGGTTCAATATTTATATGATATTTTTAATGGATAAATCAATATCTAAAGATTGTGTCCAAATAATTTAAAAATTATTTATCATTGGATAAATCTAAATTCAAAGATTAAAGATTAAAGGTTGCATTCAAATAATCACAAAATATTTTGTTATACGAATAAAACCAATGAGACGAAAATCCTAATTGAGAATGGTCATCCACTTGGATCCCTTTTCCTATACCTAGTAAACCTCTATATAAGTCTATAGTGAATCGAATACTTCCATGAAACTTCAAATTTTCTTAGGGAGAAATCTAGGTGTAAGAACACACGCTTAACAAATTTTGCAATAATAAAATATATAGGCTTTAGTAGTCAAAAAGTTGTGATTCTTAATGCATGAGATAAAAATTGTATATATGTCAATGTATTTGACATATTAGGTCTATAGTTAAATTGGAAATATTTCCATCAAAAAACTATCTCTCATAACAAAAACCTATGAGCCATATGAATTGACTATCAAGTAAGTCAAATATAGAAATTACAAAGCATATGGTATTCATAGTTGTGAACATAATGCCAAATTGATTGAGAAAAATAACAATGAAAGTCTAGTCTTCATATGAAATTATATGTTAGCTTCAGAAAGCACTTAAAAGAAGTTCAATTGATAATTTTAAAAAGTTGAAACACATCGTAGTAAGGCTACAGATGTTGTAGATATATTAGTTTACATAGAGTCAATGTGAAATATTAAACCAATTTGATAAAACTGACACATGAAGTTTAGTTTTGGTCAATGTTCCATAACATATTGGGATATATATGTGGCAACTTAAATGAAAATAAATGTGTTCTTAAGAGAATTAACATTATTCCTCTTAAGAATTACTCTTTATTCACTAGAATCCAATGAAGTTGCAGAACAAAAGTTCTAAACTCATAACAGATGAATGCAAGCATGATCCTGAGTTATCTCAGGAAATGTGGGGGAGCATTTGTTTACCATATACACTTAGGTAATGTATGTTCATAAAAATACCGAAAATGTGTGTGTGTGTGTGGGGGGGGGGGGGGGTGCTTAACAAAAGTTAAATTACTAACTCCTGAAAATATGGGGATGCTAAGAAAATGTTGTAGTACTCCTTAAAAAGTCAAAATTAAAGCTGAAAATGTGAACTCAAAAATTCAGCTTGCGACTTTACGGATATTTACCGAAGGTTCAATATAAAATTAAGTTTTAAAACATCGAAGGGAATGGGTTTATTGCCTATTACTAAGAAGTTGTTTGATGAAAACCCCACCAACGCGATTGAAGATCCCAAGAGGTCGGTTCAAATGGACAACTAAGTCAAGTAGAAATGGATTAAAGCACTATCTCCAGATGAAAAACAGTGCTTCATGCAAGTATTTAAGGTAAAACAATGACTTTTTAATGAGATAAGACCATAAACCTTCATATATATGTATATAGAGTATAACATGATACTTTCTGTGTATATGATACGCACTAATGGCAATCACCTAGTGAGTGTGAAATGGAGCAGTTTCTAGAATGATGAAGTTTACACTATAGTCTCCTAAGTTCACGGCCAAAATGAACACAATAGAAAACTTAACTCTACGAGAAGACGAAGTTGTGTTATATTTGATATCTCAGTTTACACAAAACTTCAGGTGGTTCAAGACATCACTTTCACCTCCTAAAATGCAGATCCGACATGTACTAACAATGAGTGTTTCAAGGTTGATATACACTAGTACTTCAAATGCAGTTAGTTTTTCGCTTATACTCTCGAAAAGTCCGTCTGTCTAGTTTGTTGTTAAGTATATCCAGTAGAGTCTACATAGTATATTGAGTCTGCACATGTTTAGAGTTATTTATATTCATGTGGGAGATTGTTGGAACTATTTTTTTATAAGTTTAATGAGCTGAGTAAAAAAATGAATAAGTGTGAATATAATTTTATAAGTCTAACGGGCTCTGTAAAAAAATATTTATTATGAAGAAATATGGCTATTTGATTTTATGAAAAAAAAAATCTTAAAAAATTATGCTCAAACAATTATGGAAGGTTTCCTATATTATTTTAGAGAAATGTAAAGATTACGTCCAAATAGTTGTAGAATTGTTTTTATAATGTTTTTGATAAATGTAAAGTTGCATCCAAATAATAATGAAATACTTCTTAATTAATTATGTGATATTTCTATAATAATTATGGAATAATTCTATTCACGAATATTCTTTTACTTGTTCACAAGATTATTTTTTGGTGATCAAGTAACTCATACCCATATAAATAGATAACTAGTCTCTTCATTATAGATACACAGAAAAAAAAACACTAAGCTTCCAGCAAAAAATCCCTCTTAGTTTTCTAGTTTTAAAGTAAGTGTCCTTAGAGTATAACGTAGAATTCTTAGTTTGTAGATTATGTTTTGAGTGTTGCGAAATAGTCTCATCGTGGTTGTATCATGTGATTCAAGAATCTCACAAAATAGTCACACATTACGGACGATTTCTTTTGTTAAAAACAAAATCAAATCTCGACTCTACGAATTCATCTATTTCTTTAACGATTTCCTAAACATTTTATAGCTCTATATTAATGTTTTTTTTACTGATTTTCAATTATTTTGTGATCCTACTGATGTTTCCACATGAACGTCTAACTCGTAAGGTAATTTCGAACATTGTTCCTCTGTGGTTAATGATTACAAGATCATTAGGTGATTACCCGCGCGTATGCACGGAGTGAAATTTATACCAATAATTGTTGAATGTTAACATTGATCATTCAACCATCATGTCATAAGTCTCTAAACGTATAGTCATGGACCGTCGATATAATGTTGATGAGTAGGGTCATGTTTGTTGATATTTTTTTTTAACCTATTTAATTACATTGGGCTTTTATGATATCATCTAGATGTTATAGTTCACCATCTCACTTCGATATGAAGAATTATATTTTTGAAATGATATGATCAAATAAAATTTGAGATCCGCGCTTGCGCGGAATCAATATTAATTAAGTATAAAAATTATTTATACATATTTTTATTTATTTTGTGTTTATTTATGTATTATGCAATAATAAATTATATTGAATAATTGAGAAATGAATAACTATTACATATATAATTAAATTGGAGTGAGCAAATAAATAAAAAAAAATTCCTCATTTTATTTATAATATTTTTTGTTTGTAAAAAATAAAAAAAAATCATTTATTTATTTTTTATGACATATAATTATAATTAAATGATATTGACATAAGTATCTAGTATATTTTAATCTTAATATTTATTCATTGATGATCCGTATTCATATGATTTTATTAACATTTTTATATTTACTGTAACAAAAATATAACTTTTATTAATATAAATATTTATTAATTGAGGCTTTCTACTCATTGTAAATTATAAAATTAACATGTTTATGTATTTTATATATGATAGATATTTTAATTTAAATGATATATATATATTAAATTAGACATTATATTTATATGCTTTATGATCATTTGTAACTTTTCTAATAAAAAAGTAAACCATTAATCACAAAATATGTAGATTTTTAAGAGTTTTAGTATTTTATAATCGTTTAAAAAAATTCAAAATATAGGGAAAAAAATCTTAATTTTTATATGTTTAATGTGATTTTTTAAGAATACAAAATTAAACAAAGATGATGTAGGATAAAAAAGTTTTTATGAATTTTTTATTATTCAAAATTATTAATTGTCTTATATTTGTTAACCTTATTAGATAATTTCATAGCTTTTATTTAAAAAAATAATGAAGAATATCCTCTTATATACTACTAATTAATTTGATATTTAATTTAATAAAAGTATAATTTATGTTTCGATAGATCAACTTATTTTTTTTAAGAATTTTAAGAGTCATTCTAGTAATGCCATATATATAGTTATAAAAAATGTTTTAATATTCCTAGATTAATATTAAGAATGTGTGATGAAGGGTCAAGATGGAAAGAGCACAAACAAGATTCCGTCCGTTGTTTTTGTTTCTTTTACGTGGCAATATTTCGGTCAAAATCCCGCCACAGTGCGAATTTCAATCTACTTTTATTTTAAAATCCAAATTTTCTTTTTATATATATTTAATATACCGCATCAACAGGCAAACACTTAAACAAAAAGAAGATAAACAACTCGCTCCTACCGACTCAGTCAGAGTCAGAACTCGAGATGAAAGGCGGTCAAACCAAATCGGAAGCGACGAGCACCGATCAGAGGTTTAGCTCTTCGTTTTCTGTGAATCTGAGATCTGCAGAACTTCTCACCTGTTTTCTTATTTCGATTCTTCAGACTCAAAACTAGAGGAAGGAAGAAGAAGACGACGACGACGAAGGACCCAAACAAACCTAAGAGACCTCCAAGTGCCTTCTTCGTCTTCCTGTAAAATCTCTTCAATTCGCATTTCCTCACTGCTTTTTTATCAGTTTAAACTCATTCAATTCCGTCACAGAGATGATTTCCGACGGGAGTTTAACGAGGCGAACCCTAATAACAAGTCCGTAGCCGCCGTAAGTATATCCCAAATCTGTAGAGTTTCCACAGATCTGTAAACTGATAATCATATCTCTTTAGGTTGGTAAGGCTGCTGGAGCTAAATGGAAGTCTATGAGTGAGCAAGTGAGTCCTACTACGCCTTTCAAATTGCTTCTCTGTAACTCAAAGCTTTTGTTGTTGTTTTCAATCTTTGATTAAAGGATAAAGCGCCTTACGCTTCCAAGGCAGAGAGCAGGAAGAGTGAGTATGTCAAGAGTATGCAACAGTACAATATGAAACTGGTATAACAATCTTTCACTTTCTTGAGAGAGAGAGAGAGAGTGTGTGTGTGTGTGTGTTCTTATAATGTTTGTTACTGTGTGTTTAGGCTAGTGGAACCAGTAGAGGTGAAGATGATGAATCCAAGTCTGAAGTAGACGAAGCAGGAGGAACCGAGGAGGTTTGATTAAAGACTTTTCAAACTCTTTTGTATTGATATGTATGTGACATTTTGGACTTTTGTTTGCAGGAGGAAGAAGATGACGATTAAGGAGGGTTCTAGTTATTGCCATTGAGGATGGGATAAGCTAACTTGCTTAGATGTTGCGGCCTTAAACTGCAAAAAAAAAAAAAAAAAAACTTGTTATGCTCTGTGTGTCTGTTATATTAAGAACCTCATTTGCTACTTCTTTGTGTTTAGCTCAGTTGTAATATGGATTTAGTTTAAGCTTTCCATTTCTACTTATGGTATTGTTGACTTGTCTTTGATTTTGTCTACTTGTTGTGCTCTCTCGTGGTAATGGCATATTGTTGTTTGACTCTTGTGTGGCATTTCCATGGGAATATTTGAATCTAAAGTTTGATTGGGACAGAATCTGCTGGAATGGGTCGTACTCCTACACATACCATCTTGTCTGTTTCTTGTGCTTTTGTCTCTTTGTTGTGCTTTGGTCTGTTTGTTGGAGTCTATACATGGACAGACGCATTCATGTTTTTTTTTTTGTTCTGTTTGTTGTTTTTATGTTGTGAGTTTCACAACATTAGTATATGTTACACAACTTTCCAGGAAATGGTATTTTCTCATCTTCAAAGTTGTTCCATTACATTATCATGGTTTGGAGCCTGCTTACTAATCTGGTTTATAGTTTGCTGTTTTTGGTTCGATAGTTTTGGTTTTATCCATTTATAGAAAGGAAACCAAGTAAATACAACCATATACTCTGTCCCAGTGGTAGACAAAGTCACTGTCGACTGCGAAGTCGCCTTCCAGCTCACAACATAACCACATAAAGTAAATACGTAACCAGTTATAGATTTCCGACTGTCCACATCTCTTGAATAATCAGAATCAGAATACCCAGAAACCAGTCTCGGATCCTTGTCTCCATAGACAAGTTCCACATCAGATGTACCTTTAAGGTATCGGAAAATCCAGCCATCTACTGCTCCTTGCGAGGTTGAACCATAAACCTGCTCACCACACTCACTTCATGTGCAAGATCTGGTCTTGTACAAATTATAGCATACATCAGACTTCACAGCGCTTGAATAAGGAACTCGTGACATAAAATCGATTTCCCTTCAGACATGTCTCTAAAGATCGAAGAATTCCCAAGATTCGCATTAACACTTGCCAGTTTGAGAACTGTTTGAACCGAGTTTGAGAGAAAGAATCAAAACTCGTCTATGGGTTTGTCACAAAGATATTTTTCGGGTTAAGAATATGTTTATCAATACCAAAAACAGATACACAAGAAGGGGAGATGAACAATGCTCCCAAAATTAGCAGGGAGAGTACAAATCAGCTTAAAAGAGAAATCCCTCTGAAAAGAACCCCTTTTCCGCTTCTCATGGCTCTCCTCTTTATACCCTTGACTGGGTGCCCTAGGTCGACCTACCCTTAATGGGCCTCTTTACTCGCCAAGCCTGGAGACGGGCCGCGAGAGTCTTTTAAGCCAAGCGTCTTTATTCGCCCCTTTAAGCCATCGAAAGGTGTCCTTCGTTAGCTTAAAGTAGTCTGCAGTCGGCGCGCCTACTTTTAGTCGTCAGCCGAGCCGATGTCCTCATGGTCGATGGGCCAGGCTAGCCGTCTCATTAAGCCCCCTAGTTCGTTTGTGAGTTGCGAAGCTAATCCGAGCGAATTTGGGAGTTAGGCTCATGAGCGGGTGGTTTGGCACGTCGACGTGATCCTGATGTTTGGCTCTATTGTCAACGGACGTGTTTTCTCGCTACGGCAAAACGAACACTTTGATGAGTACCTTGTCGACATCGTTTGTTTTATCGCTTCTCGGACTTCTCCAGGTGGAACCGGCTGTTTGATGAGTTGACGTGATCCTGATGTTTGGCTCTATTGTCGACGGACGTTTTTTTCTCGCTATGGAAAAACGAACACTTTGATGAGTACCTTGTCGATATCGTTTGTTGTTTTGTCGCTTCTCGAAAAGATGGTGATACGACTGAGACTTCTCAAGGTGGAACCGGTTGTTTGGTTATCGCAAGAGTGACCGGTTAGTAGAGGGCTTCGAGGCCCATTAACCGGGGAGCTGAACAGCCGTGAGAAAAGTAATGAAACCATGGCTTTTTAGGCCCACCTAGGCCCCTTTTAGACCTAATGATGGCGCCTCGAAGAGACGCGACCTCCGCTTTCTTATAAATAGGAAGGCTCTGCTCATTATCCTTATTCTTCTCTGCAAATTCAGGTAGCTTATCTCTCTTCTCTCTACTTCTCTCTCTAGTAATCCATGCGTAGTTTTCTTTTTGGTTATCGGTGATGTCGTTGAAGAAGCTATCTCGAAGTGAAAAAGGTAAGGTGATCGTTATCGCCTCAAGTCATGCCAGAAGCACGGAAGCGAGAGAGGAAACCCTAGATGGGTTCGGTCTCCTGCATCGAGATGCGATGATGGATACGTTGGGTTTGGATTTTTCACAGCGGATTCTTGTCGATGATGCGGAACGACTTTTTAGAGGCAAGGATGATGGGAATGGTTCCCCGGACTCCGAAGGAGGCATAGAGGATTTGCCGTCCTGTCCCGACTTTCGTCTGATGTGCTATTATCCGGCGGTTTTTTGGCGCGCTTCCAGGCATATCCCCCGAATTGTTGCGCCCGACAAACATGGACAGGCAGTCGCGGGGGAATGTACGAGGGGACGATTTAACCCCTGGGAGCGTGAAGAATTTACTTAGGAAATGTCAGGCCGTTAAAGTCACCTTCCTCATCCCAACCGAAGGCCAGAGGACCTGGACACCACCAAAAAGGTACCAGTGCGTCTACGAGTCTTATTTCCAACAAGATACCAAGCTGTGGTTCCCCCATCCCCCGGCTAATTACCTCATGTCTTGGGACGTCCCGATCAGTCAATATTTGAACAGTTCGTTTTGTATTGCTGTCGCGTTGATGGTGATGGCGGCTGAAATCGACAGGTCTCTCAATGTACGAGCCTTCGAAGAACTGTGCTTTATCAAGCCTATGCCCGAAGGCCTTTACTCGGTGAAGATGGGGCCGAATTACAATATAATTACCGGTCACCCGAACAAAACGCCCAACTGGCAGTGCTCCTACTTCTATATCAAGTTGGATAGACACGCATTTGAGGAGCCGCCGAATGATGATTTTAGGTTTCTTTGGAATTGGCGTATCGGTAGTCTCCCTCTTTTTTATTGCAAATTTTTATACGGTCCTTTAACTGTTTCCTTTTTGTCGTGCAGTTAATCATCCAAATACCGTCGACTACCCGAGAGGTTTCTTCGATACTGCTAGGGATTTAGCTGCATTGAGCTATCAGCGTTAGCCGAATATAAGTGAGGATAAGATCCGTCGTTCTTTAGATCGCATCTCCAAAGGTAACCGTTTCTCGTGTTTCAGTTTCCCGATCTCCTTTAGCTCTTCTGACAGATCGTGTTCTGTGTAGGTGACTGGCTTTCTAACTTGCCCGCAAGAGTCGCTCTCGGAAAGAAGAGAATATTGTTATTCTCGAAAGAGGAACAACAGCGAGTGAGGAGTGGCAAAGATATGAAGCAATTGTCGGATCTCAGCACCTTGGTTGAGGGCCAGTTGGGGTCATCTCCAGCTAAGTTGATGTCGCTTCTCGATGGGATGGGTCTGGATGGGTCTGGACCGATGGTTGTTCCGGAAGAGTTGTCTCGGGAGGTCGTCAACCCGAAAGCCCATGGTCCAAACGCAGGATCCGCTGCCTTGAAGAGGGGCCAAAAAGACCGCACGAGGGGCGAGCCCTTCCAGAGGGCCGAGATGACACACTCGGAACCGAGGGAGAGGTTCTATCGGAAGAGTGTCCTAAGAAGAAGAAAAAGAAAAGGCCGATAGAGAAAATGTCGAAGCATTCAGTCAAGGGCGTCATGGACCCGACTAAGAGGACAAAGGAGGACAATCCAGCGCTGTTGACAAAGGTTCAGCAGGCTTCGGCTGGAGAGCCAAAGTGAGAAAGAGATTCTCCTGAGATTCAGCTGGTACTGAGGAGGAAGAAGAGGAAAAATCTGGAGTCGGGTTCAGAGGTTCCTCAAGTCGTTGAGCCGCCAAGTCACAATGTGGACGGACAAGCTGACGAAACGGCTCGAAAGGCTTCGACGAGCTTAGGGGGATCGCTTGCTCGGAGACTCAGAGTGTCGTTTCCCGATCGTTTCCATTTCTCTTATGAGGCGGACACGCCACTAATCTACAGCGACTCCGAGTGCGCCAAGTTAGTTCGTCAGATCAGGGGTAGGCCGAAGGATCTACCAGAGGTGGACGACTTGATGTTTAGGGATGCTTATGTTGATGTGGCCTGAACAAAACTGCTGGTATGCGATCTCCACTTTGTCGATTCGTACCGGTAATCATTTGTGCCTCTCTTAATTATTATTTTTTATACAGAGCGATGCGAGCATGAATTTCTTCGTCAAGAAGTACGACTCTACCCTTACACAAACTCTTGCCCAGTTGGGGAAAGCCGAGAAGAGGGCTGAATCGAGGGGCAAACGTATTATCCAGATGAAGGAAGAGATAAAGACGTTGTCTCGGGAGAGAGACCGCTCAAATTGCCGGAGGAAAGCCCAGAAGAAGAGGGCCGAGGGACTGGAGACCGAGCTGGCGGTTGTGAGGGATGCGATGGAGGAGCTCTAGTGAGAGAACACTGGCCTGCTGCAAGAAAGGGATGATACTGCCGAGAGGCACGCAACTGAGGTTGCTCGGCTCAGGGAATCAAGGAGATTTGAGGTAACCAATGAGCAGATCCGGGTGCAGAACGCGATGGTCGTGAAAGCCAACCGTTGTTTCAACAGGATACACGAGCGGGAGTCTCGCTACGACGCCTTTGACAGTGCTTGTTGCCTGTACAGCCAAGCGTTCAGAACGAGAAAATGTCTTCAGATTCTCAAGGGGAAGGGGGAAGATATCCCGCAAGAGACGATTTACGTCTTCGTCACTGAGGAGAGGAGGTATGAGCATGAGGTCACTCATTTAGATATTGGGGCGCTGTCGGACTCGATGATCTCGCTGTCTCCGTTGCTCCTCGAGTCGGCCTTCCTCAACCAAGACATGCTTGCTGGCTTGAATCCGTTCAGGTCAAATGCTGACTTGATCGATCCTGTTACGGCCGTTAATCTCTGCACCTTGTCTCACTCCTTAAAAGATCCTACAGATGATCAGTTTGGGGATTTGCTTGTTGGCCACGAGGAGCATCTTACAAGGTGGGGCTAACGGTTGAAGTCTCTGACGCGTCGATAGAAGATGAAATATTGGACCTTGGGGAAGGAGGGGGTTCAAGCGAGAAAGCGTCTGGTCCGCTGGAGAGTGATAAAGCTAGGCCCATGAACGGGGAGGAACCGATGCCCGTGGGCGACTCTGACGAAGCTCGGATTTGACTGTCATTATTCTCTTTCTTCTTGTTGTTACCCCTTTTTTTATCTCCTTTTATGTCGTAATCCTGACCCGTGGGGCCTGTTTGTATGTCTCCATCAATACCTTGGAATGAGGACTTTGATTTTATCCGATGAATTGTTCAATTGTTTGTCATTAAGAATTATCAAAATTTTAAATTATCTAGTCGATTTTCAGTAAGTCGTAGTTCTTGACTTAGAAATTTATGAACTTTAATTATATTCGACGTAATTCGTTGATCGTTTGTAGAATCGCTGGATCGGCTTTCAGTAAGCCGTGGTTCTGGACTTAGAAATATTTGACCCTTAGATTTTTTGAAGTAACTCTTTGGGTTGTTCTTTGAAAAGAGTTAACGAAATGCCTTGGGTGCGGCTAATGAACAATAACGGTTCTCGCTTTGCAAGAAAGTAACCCTTTGATCGTCGGATGGCCAGTCCACTATTAAGGAGTTATCAGTGATATGAGGATTATTGGCTCAGTTGGTCGTACGTCGACACAAATTGCATCCTCGGATACATGTCTGATCAAGTCGTATCCGTCCGTCGAATGGTAGTGTTAGTACGTGATCCAAAGCTTTGTATATTTTACGTTGCTCGGCGGTTAGCATAGTGACATTTTAGGGACGACTCATTATAGTGAATAAAGTGCAAGTTACATTTACTCACCCCAACCAGTTTGCCTTAAATGAAGTTTTGATTTTGGTTATAGTTGGACCTTGATGGGCTGCTTACGTAACATGGGGGGATCAACCCGATCGTAGTTCGTTTAGTCAAGTAAAAGTGGCCTTTTAGGCGCGTTTACTCGTCTTTTTATTGCCGGGTAAAAGTGGCATTTTAGGCGCATTTACTCGTTGTTTTTTTTGCCGAGTAAGAGTGGCCTTTTGGGCGCATTTACTCGTCCTCTTTATAGTGGCCTTTTGGGCGCATTTTCTCGACTTTTATTTGCCAAGTAAAAGTGGAATTTTGGGCGCATTTACTCGTCTTTTTTTTGCCGGGTAAAAGTGGTCTTTTGGGCTCATTTACTTGTCTTTTTTTTGTCGGGTAAAAGTGGCCTTTTGGGCGGATTTACTCCTCTCTCTATTTTTTTTATTCGTAATATTTTTTGAGGTTCTTCGAGTTCGATGTGCGTGGTACGGCATCCCCTTGCGATGTCTTCAATCGGTATACGACGGGTTGGATGACTTGATTGATTTTATAGGGGCCCTCCTAGTTCGTTCCGAGTTTGTCTGTCTTCCACTCCTTGGTGTTTTCGAACACCTTCCATAAGACTAAATCGCCGATTTCGAGAGGACGCGGCTTGACACGTTTGTTGTAGTAGCTTTCTATTTGATACTGGTAGTTTTGGATCCGGCGTAGGGCTTGGTCTCGGTTTTCTTCGATCTGGTCTAAGGCATCTAACAGCATATCACGATTGAGATTGTCGAGATGAGGGATTTTCCGGGTCTTAAGCTCGTGACGTTCACTTTGGTAGGTGTCATTGCTTCGACCCCGTACGCTAAAGAGAAAGGAGTGGCTTTTGTCGCTCCCCGGGGCGTTGTTTGATGCGACCACAAAACTCCATCGAGTTCGTCGGCCGAAGACCCTTTCTTCAATTCGAGGCATTTTTTGATACCATCGATTATGAGCATGTTTGAAAATTTGAATTGGTCGTTGCCTTGCGGGTATCGAGGCATCGAGGCGCTGAGGCAGATCTTCCATCGTTCACAGAAGTTTTTGGAATTTCTCGACATGAACTGAGTCTCGTTGTCAGTAAAGATTTCGTAGGGCAAGCCGTGTCGGCAGATGATATTTTTCCATACAAAATTTTGAACTTCCTTGTCAATGACCCCAGAAAAGACTCTGCTTCTACCCACTTCGTGAAATAGTCGGTTATTACTAGGACGAATCGTCTTTGTCAGGATATAGGGAGGGGGTGAATGATGTCAATTCCCCATCACATGAACGGATAAGGGGGGGTTGTCTTCCGTAGCAGCTTGGTTGGGCGGTGAATGTTGGAAGCATGACGTTGACACATATCGCAATGCCGTGAGTACTCTTCACAATCAATATTCATCGTTGGCGAGTAGAAACCGAGGCTCCTAACCTTGAGGGCCAGTTCTCTTCCTCCCGAATGGTTCCCGGTGGCGCCATCGTGTGTTTTTGCCATGACGAGTCTTATAGCGTCGCCGGCGATGCACTTGAGTAACACTTTGTTTGTGGTCCATCTATGTAGCTCGCCGTCGATGACGACATAATGTGCGCTACGTACTTTAAGTCGCCTGGAGGCCCATTTTTTTGTAGGCAGCAAGTTATGTACGAGGTAGTCGATGAACTCGGTTCTCCAATCGAGATTTGGCTGTTCTTCATTTTGCTTGTTGCTCGGTGGTTCGATGATAGGGGTGACAAAAGCGTGGCTGTCCGCGGGCAGGTCGATACTTGGTTTTTCTATTTAGTGAAACGGGATGGTCCGTTTGACTTGGTCGCGAAGTTTTATGCCTAAGGCAGAAAGAGCATCGGGCACACGTTCTCCCTGCGGGGGACCTTCGTTAGTTCGAAGAACTCGAAATCGTTGGCGAGAGATTGGACCCACTTTTAGGTATGCGTCCATTTGTTGATTGTGAGTGTCGTAGTCGCCAAAGAATTGGATTGTGACGAGATGGGAGTCGCAATAAGCGCTTAGTAGCTTAGCCTTGACGGCCTTGGCTAGTCGGAGTCCGGCGATAAGGGACTCATACTCGGCCTCATTATTGGATGTGGCGAAGCCGAATGCAAACGACTGTCTAATCAATTCTACAGTGGGTGACTGAAGTTGTACTCCTGCTCCAGATCCTTTTGTAGTAGAGGAACCGTCAACGTGCAAAATCCAGTTAGCGCTCAGGAGAACGAGATCCTGTTCGAACTCTGGCGGTAGCTCGATTATGAAGTCGGCTAACACTTGGGATTTTGCTGCGGTTTGATTCTTGTATACTATGTCATACTGGCTGAATTTGATCGCCCATTTAGACAGACGGCCAGATCGATTGGTGTTTTGCATTACTGTTTGCAGCGTTTGGTTCGTGAGTATTTTGACTGAATGCGATTGGAAATATGGCCTGAGTTTACTTGTGGAAACGACTACAGCAAGGGCCATCTTCTCGAGACTTGGATAACGAGTCTCAGGATTGGTCATGCGTTTACTCATGTAGAAGATTGGTCGTTGTTCACCACGGTTGTCTCAGACGAGAACACTGCTAACGGCTGTCGGAGAGACAGCGATGTAAAGTGCGAGTATGTCGCCATTTTCCGGTTTCGACAACACATGGGGAGAATTGAGGTACTGCTTCAGTTGAGTGAATGCTTCCTTGCATTTCTCGTCCCAGACGAACTTCTTGTTCCCGCGTAGCAGATCGTAGAATGGGAGACATTTATCAGTTGATCGGGATATGAATCGATTAAGTGCTGCGATCCTACCGGTTAACCGTTGAACTTCCTTGCTATCCTTCGGGATGGGAAGGTCGAGTATAGCGGAAATCTGTTTTGGATTAGCCTCAATCCCCCTCTGTGTTACGATGTAGCCGAGGAATTCCTCTAACATAACACCGAAAGTGCATTTAGCTGGGTTCATTTTTATGCCATAGTCGTTGAGCGTTTTGAAGCAACCCTTCAGATGTTCTAGGTGGTCTGTCACGTGAAGCGACTTTACCAGAATATCATCGATATATACTTCCATCGAAGTTCCCAACTTATGGGCAAACATTCGGTTTACGAGTCGTTGGTAGGTTGCACCGGCATTCTTGAGCCCGAAGGGCATAACTTTGTAGCAATATGTTCCTCGATCAGTGATAAAAGATGTCTTTTCTCGATCATCGGGATGCATTATTATTTGGTTGTAGCCGGAGAAGGTGTCCACTAAAGTAAGAAGCTCGTTGCGGGCTGTCGATTCGACGAGTCTGTCGATGTGGGGGAGCGGGTAGCTGTCTTTTGGACACGCCTTGTTGAGGTCAGTGAAATCGACACAGACACGCCACTTTCCATTCTTCTTCTTCACTACGATTGGGTTTGCCAAGCCATTCCAGGTACCAGACTCTGGTGATCGAGCAGATTTTGAGTAGTCGTTTGACTTCTTCGTTTACTGCTTTTGACCTTTCCAAACCGAGTTTTCGTCGTTTCTGCCTGATTGGCTTATAAGTAGGATCCACATTTAGCTCGTGTGTGATGATAGCTGTATTGATACCGCACATATCTGACGTTGTACATGCGAAAGTAGAGGAATTTTGTTTGAGGAATTCGACGATCTTTCCCTGCAATTCGTCGGGGAGGCAGGCACCAATCCTGATGATTTTACTCGGGTCGGCATCGTCGGTAGATACATCATAAATTTCTTCTTTCTATGGGTAATGTTTATTGGTTTGGGCCCATCTGCCATCTTGTTGGGAGATCGAGTTGATATGAGGTACTGAACATTGAAGCTTGACAGTAGTGATCAAGAGATATCGTGCAGCTTGCTGGTCTCCTCGCAGCGTATGAATTTGTCCATTCGGACCAGGGAATTTGATACATTGGTGGTATGTCGACGAGACCGCTTTCATTGAATGTATCCACGGGGTTCCGAGAATAACATTGTATGGGGCCTCCGTACTTATGAACGAGAATTTGACTGTGCAGACGACTCCGCACACGCATACCGGTAGGTGAATTACTATCATTAAATCGGAAGATCCGTTAAAACCGATCAGGGATCATGAACAGGGTTTCATGTCGCGCAAGTCGATCCCCATTTTTTCAAGGGTGTTATGGAAGATGAGATCGACAGAACTACCGGTGTCAATTAGCACCCTGGTAACATCACATGTGCCAATTCCCAGTTCCACGAGGAGCGGGTCATTATGCGGCATGTGAACGCCAATGGAATCTTTGGCCGAGAATGTGATCTTCGGATCGTTCTCGAGCCGGACATGCTATCTCTGTGAAATTGCTGCCCACCGACGATAATCTTTAATTGATCTTACGAAATCTCCGCAGGGGGGCGAACCGCCCATAAGCACATTGAGTTGTAACTGGCTCTTATTTCGTTTTGCTTGTATTCGAGTCCGCAAGTCAGTGAGCATTGGAGCGGGATTTCGCACCATAGGTGACTTATCTTGTTGGATTTTATTTCGTAAGTCGCTGTTGGAGTTTATTTCGTAAGTACCATAGGGTTATTTGTAGGTCGTCCGTGCTAGCGTTAAGCTTGTCGCGCAGATCAAAGACGTGAGAGTTTGTTTGTAATTCGGGTGTAGATGCGAGAGAGAGTTTCTTGGCCCTTGAAATGTTGAGGAACGTCCGAAGGTCAGAGTTGTTGTCGTGGTGACCTTCAGAAGTGTTGGACTTGCACTTTAATTGGGAGTGCAGATTATCGCTTTGACATGGGGTCATCGTTTGTCGCGTCAACCACATTCGCTGGTCGTCACTTTGGAGCGGCGCATCGTCGTCCGATGAGTCTTCCTGTTGGGCTAAGATTACTTCAACGCGCCTTCGGTTTCTTGGTTGTTCCTCGTCAGCGGAGGTATCGGTTTTTTCTCGCTCGAGCAGTAGAATCGCGTCTCCTTTATCGCAAGGCTCACCTTGCGAAGCTTTTCCGTGAGGTTGTTGAGCCTTTTTTTTTCTTTGTTTTTACTCCAACTTTTATTGTTCTTAGGCCTTTGTTTCGGAGGCTCGATCTTTACATTACCACTATTAAAGGATGCGAGCAACGCTTCATGGAGCTGCTTGCACTCCTTGGTGTCATGGCCTCTGATCTTGTGGTACTCACAGTACTTGGTTAGATCGACTGAGTTCGAAGACGTGGAGGGAGTTTGGGATTTAATGTCCGGTTCCCTTTCCCAATGGTTCCAACCTTTTTCTCGGACAACGACAGTGAAGGCGGGTAGATTATTCTCATCGACACCGTATACAAAACCTTTCTTACGGTCTTTTCTCTCGGCAGGCGTATGTTGGCGCGGATCCTGTCACGTGACAGCCATTTTCGTAATACGTGCTTCGATGTGTTATGCTTGCTAAGGATCGCTAGGGTATCTTCTTCCATGCGAATGAAATTATTGGACCGGGCAATAGCGTCCTGGAGGGAGGTCGTCGGACACCGGTATAAGTCGTCGCAAAATTTAGAGTGTACCCACAAGGTATTCATCAAGGCATCGACGGCGATGTTATCAGTTATGTTAACGGTTGAAACGAAAACTCTGAACTTTTCCATAAAGTCGCAGAGACTTTGAGTCGAGGATTGAGACATTTTCCATAAGTCGGACGCGGTCGCTCCTTGCCGAGTGAACATTATATAATATTTTAGGAAAGCCGCTGAGAGGTCGCGAAAGCTGTCGATGGAGTTTTCTGGGAGGCGCGAGATCTACGTCAGCACCGGTCCGGTGAGGCTTTTGACGAATAACTGGCAAAAACCGGCCTCCTTTTCATCGTCGGCGAAGTTGGCTCTTCCTATCGCTATATTGAAAGCCGTCATGTGATTTGTGGTATTCGACTCACCTGAGTAAGAGGGTAGGCTAAAATTTTCCGTAGAGCGAAGTCGTACATCACTAAAGCGACGGGAGAACGATGTTTTGGACGTTGCAGCGAGAACCTGATTGATTTGGGGGGGCAGAGCTCGTAACGTGATGGATCTTTGAGCTTATTTTGGAGAGAGAGAGAGAGAGAGAGTTTAAGGGCCGCAATTTCTTGGACAATAGCTAGATCTGACCCTCCTCGGTTCTGGGACGTCGGGGTTATGTTCCTCGACTTTGGTCGCCGGGTTAGTGTGAAATAGTTGGCGATGTATCGTCGAGGGGTTACTGGTTACGCCGAAAGGGAGGGCGAGAGCGGCTACCAAGGCGGCTAGTTGTGCGTTGGTGGCTTTATGAATTTCTTCCTGCTGTGCGAGACGCGCCATAATGGTATCCATGAACTCCATTGGAGCTTGTGGCGCGACGTCGGGAGTGGGCTCTGGTTCGTTCCCGGAGGTGGAACTTGGATGAGTCATTTGGGTATTTCTTGCTTTGTGGCAAGCCACGCGGTGGGCACCAATTGTTTAAACCGAGTTTAAGAGAAAGAATCAAAACTCGTCTGTAGGTTTGTCACAAAGATTTTTCTCGGGTTAAGAATATGTTTATCAATACCAAAACAGATACACAAGGAGTGGAGGTGAACAATGCTCCCAAAATTAGTTGGAAGAGTAAAAATCGACTTAAAATAGAAATCCCTCAGAAAAGAACCCCTTTTTCGCTCCTCCTCGCTCTCCTCTTTATATCCTTGATTGGATGCCCTAGGTCGAGATGCTCTTAATGGGCCTCTTTAATCGCCATGTCTGGA
Source organism: Moricandia moricandioides (assembly GCA_905132885.1). Lineage (NCBI taxonomy): Eukaryota > Viridiplantae > Streptophyta > Magnoliopsida > Brassicales > Brassicaceae > Moricandia > Moricandia moricandioides. The sequence continues at coordinate 19,007 of CAJHQQ010003459.1, forward strand.
GACGGGCCGCGAGAGTCCTTTAAGCCGAGCGTCTTTAGACGCTCATTTAAGTCATCCAAAGGTGTCCTTCGTCGGCTTAAAGTAGTCTGTAGCCGGTGCGCCTACTTTTAGTCGTCAGCCGAACCGACGTCCTCATAGTCGATGGGCCAGGCTAGCCGTCTCATGGATCTTGTGGGGATGGTATCCATCTCCTACAAGAACCTTTTGGATATGAGGATAGTAGTGACAGTTGATTCTTGGGAACGTCAATCTCGATATCCTTCTGGCCATTAATCGGAAAAATAGGTGACAGGGAGACTGAAACAGAGGTAGAGTTATTTATGACCAGGCCCGTGCCTCCATGGTAAAAAATGAAGCATTCGCTTATGGCATCAAAATAAAAAGAAAATATATGGGCATCATCTCACGTAAATGTCAAAGACATGATATAATTATAAAACATGAAATTATACTATGAAACCAAGGGTAGTTAGGATAAAGAAAAATATGGATTTATAATGAAAACATAGGTTTCTTAAGTAACAAAAATGTAGAAAATGTAACATTTAACAATAAAAACTTGATTAATAATTTTGTGAAATATATTTTTATAATTTATTGTTTGCTTGTTAGTTTAACTCTTATATATTCCTCTCCATAATAATTTTTTATTATTATATTCTGAATATTATGTATTATTGTTTTCACTGCATATTATTTTAAATTTTACTGCTTTGGGCAGCTAGCAACCTTGTCACGGCTCTGTTTATGACTGAGCTTTCAATTTAGGGCATGTCAAGAGTCAGTGAGTTACAAATCACTTTGTCGTGTATATAACCAAAACTTTGAAATGGCTCTTGTTACCGTTTTTCTTTACCGTTGGAGTTTATCAAAATCATCTAGTGCTAAAAGTGCTTTTGAGGTGATCTGTTTTATGCCTATTAGTATTCAGTTTCTTGTATAATATTTGGCTATGATTCTCTTCATGTCTCGTGAGTGCATTTATGATGCTTATCCTTGACCATGTTTAATTAGACATTGCGGATGTAACAAATATTGTACACCCTGGTACTCCTTTGGATGATGAGGCATCAAAAAGAGGCACATCTGTCTACCTTGTTGACCGCCGTATTGACATGCTTCCGAAGCCTTTAACTGAAGGTAACATCTTCTTCTTACAGGATACGTTCCATTTATGCTGGAAGAATTTCAATCCACTCAAGAAACATGGTTTTGCATGCAGATATTTGCTCGCTTAGATCTGATGTGGAAAGGCTTGCATTCTCGGTTATTTGGGTATGCTTTATCTATTTTCAATTGGAGGCCTAAAAGTTTATGTTACACATATAAGCAAATTGGTAAAATGTTAGCCTAATCATATTCATATTCATATATTTAGGAAATGAGCCCTGAAGCTGAATTTATCTCAACAAGATTTACAAAGAGTATAACCAAGTCTTCTGCAGCATTGTCCTATGTTGAAGCTCAGGCTCGGATGGATGACAGGTAAATTCTCCTCTACCATAGTGTTAGAGGGTCAGTGGTTTATTTGCATATCTTTGTTCTCTTACGGTAAAACTATTTCATTTCATGTTCTCTAGTGATTTGACAGTGGAATCTATGTTAGCAAGAATTGGTTAACAAATTATTGATTTTGTTTTAAGGAAAGGAACCTTTCTACTAATGTATCGATGAATTGTATTGCCTATTAATTTGATGTGTAGAGACTTTTCGGACTCCCTCTGTTACATTATCAGCACAAGATTATGATATGTTGTTACTATTTGCAGCCGATTGACAGACCCTGTGAAGGAACATGAATACTTTGGCAAAGGTTTAAGACACCTCCCCTCTCACTTGTTTTCATATGTTCCAGAAATGATAGAAAGAACACAATTTTTTAACCTGTTATTTTCTTTTGAAACCTGTAGATAATGAGGCAAAGACGTATCGACAGGGGAGCCTTAACTCTTGCGTCTGCTGAAGTTAAATTTCATATTGATACTGAGACCCATGATCCTCTTGACATCGGTATGTTTGCTGAGAAAAAATGGTGTCATGGATATGAATGATAGTTTCATAGTCTTTGTCATGAAGTACAACAACCTCTATGACTCTATCCTTCTGAAAGATGTACTAATTCGTCTCTCTGACTGTATTTTGCACAGGCATGTACCAGTTTCGGGAAGCAAACCAAATAATTCATGCTTGCTGCAAATGTTTCAGTCGCTGAACAGATTCTCAAAGAATTTCCTTCGAAGTTTTATGGCTTGCGTCTGCTTCTCAAAGATGGCATTCTGTATATGTTGAAGTGTTTCTCTGCGTAAAACTGATTGTAATTACTTACCAAGATGTGACCAAAATTAGCATTCAACTGTTGCCAAATATGCCTATGTTGGTTGCATGAATTGTTTACAATTTATTCCTAAAAAATTTAGCCAAAAGTGATTAATGTTAGATGATGTGCTTGTTTAGGATAATGCATATTATGGGATCCCAAGTAGCTGTTGATGTCTTGTTATCTTTTATGGGCATGTTTTTCTGTTCCTTTTTATCATCAATAACAGTTCATCATGTCTATGGTCTGGTTCTTCAATGCAGGCGTCATCCTACTCCAACAAGAGAAATGCTTGAACCGCTGTTGTGTACTGCTGCAGCTATTGGCCTTAGCTTAGATGTCTCTTCATCTAAAGCTTTGGCTGATTCACTGGACCGAGCTGTGGTGAGTTTCTTTAGATCTAAAACTATATAATTATAATTCGAATATCTTTGGGTATCCGAAATATATCGTTTCGGGTTTGATATATGGTGTTTTTGACATATTGTATATATGTTTTCTAAAGTGTTTTTAGGGTTTTTATCAAATCTTTCTAGTCTATTTTGAGTAAATTCAGGTTTGGAGTAGGCATGGAGACCCTTGGAGAGATATATGAGGAAAATAGTCAGAATTGGTGTTTCCCGCGCAAAAACCGAACGGAGTAAACTGATGGGTGCTCCCGAGTAGAGCAGCCGCTTGACTGCTTTCGATATTTAAAGAAACCAAAACACTATTTTGGGATTTTCCCTAGTTTCCCTATCATTTTATCCCATCCGTATGTGACCTCCATATATCTTCTTTTTCTCTTTTCTTTTATTTTCTACGCTGGTTTACACAGAGAAACAAGACTTTAGACCATTGGATTGTTGCGATTTGCTACCTTGTAAAGGGAGAATGATCTCTCTTTCGCCTTAGAGAAGAATTCTCTAAACCTTATTTTTACTTCTTTTATAATCGCAGTGATGCATTATTCAGTTTCAATCTTTGTGTTCTCTGGTTCCATGGCTGAGTAGTCGGCTTGCTTAGTCTAGTGGCATAAGGGTGTTAGATATGTGAGCTAAAAATAGATAAGAATTACATTGGATAGTCTTCATTCATTGTTGCGCTTAATACTTATGCTAAACTGATTCCTTAGTGTATGAATCTAGGTTAAATATATCCACCAAAAGTGTTATAGGTTGCTAGAAATAACATGAATGAGCATTGCATCCCTAATCACTGAAAGTAGATATTAAGGTGTTCTGTGAACTAATCGGACTTGATCTATAATGTTTGTCATCGCATCTCAGTCCAAAAGAGATTTTAGGTGCTGAGATCGATTGATAAAAGGTGTAACACTACAAAAGTGGGTTGATCTAGTTTGCGTGTTCCGAGTTCTGAACTACGCTTCATAGAATTTGAATATTTTTTGGCTCAAAAGTGATTGACACCCAATGAAACAACCCTAGGCTAGCATTCTTAATCATTTGAAAACCTTCAAACCAAACCGGTTACTAGCTCTTTACGATCTCTCTAAGTTTAAATTCATCTGTTGTTTTATCTTGATATTAAACCCATAGAGATAAAGTGTAAACTGGTACTCTGGAATTGAATCTGAAGTATTACAACAATCATTATTAACTTGACACTAGCAAAGATCCAATTTTAGTGTATTAATTTTTGGCCCCGTTGCCGGTGACAAGCTTTTTACCTTTATTTTTCGGTTATATAATTAGTTTAAGACCTCTAAATTGCTCTATCCTATTTGTTGCAGCTAATTTTCCAGGTGTATAACAAGTAGACATACTCGGAGAAACGCACAATGATAGTTAGTACCGCTAACAAATCAGGAGCTCGCAAGGCTAGAAAGAACAAACCATCAACAACAAAGGGCGACTACCGCCACAATGGGCGACTAGGGAAATCCAGAGAAACTCCCTGCTACGATGCATCAGAAGATGCAACAGACCATTCATGTGCAACAACAAGCTGCTCAAGAAGCTGCACAACAACAACAGCAGGAGAAAGCTGCTCCAATCGGGCAGAGAAACCTTTTGCGTAACTTCCCTATTATGTGCTCTGCTATTACTCAACCACCCTGCACACGACAAGAATTTGAGATCAATCCTACGTTGATCGCTTTGGTGCAGAGAAAGATGTTCAATGGTCTCCCGGGATAGATCCCAATAGAGCATATTGAAAGCTTTGAAAAAGTCTGCAGCTTTAGTCGTGCGGTGGCGTACCACCATACTACATTGAGTGCATGCTTTTTACATTCTCTCTTGATGGAAAGGCTACGCGGTGGTTGAATTTTCTCCCTACCGACTCTCTCACTTCATGGGAACATGTCCGATCAGCGTTACTAAGATATTTCTACACGAAGGCGAAAACTGCAGCCTTGAGGAACAAGATTCCTCATTTAGGTAGTTCACTGATGAGCCCTTTTTCAACGCATGGGAGCATTTCAATGAATACCGAAGAGAATGCCCTCACCATGGATTTGATGATGATTACCTCATGGGCATTTTTTATGATGGAGTTGACTGGGAATTCCGAAGTGCTCTGAACTCTGGGAGTAAGGGAGACTTCATGACTCAGAAAACCGAGGGAGCATTTGAACTGATTGAGAACATGACAGCTAACTCAGCCAATAATAATCAGGAACCGCTCCAATAAGGTGAACAGTGTCGACACCCAATGGGTCGATGACTTGAATACCAAGGTTAATTAAATTCTTAAACAACCAAGGAAAGATCTATATTATGGAAGAAGCATGACCTGAGAAAGTCACGCAAGAAGTTCCAGCAGAGAAAGAGAAGAGTGATGATCAAAAGGAGGTTAGATATGTGAACAACCGAGGGTATAACTAGAACGTGGGATACAATCAAAACACCCCCGGTCAGAACACCCAGACACAAGGATTTGGATATCAAAGACATTTTCCGCAAGGATTCCAGGGTAAAACATTTGTTTTCAGTTAGGCACAAAACCGGTTCGTGGGTTAGAATCAGAATCAGCACCAGCATACGCCGCAGAGCAACCAGCGAGCTGCTCCAACTACAGCGATCGGTCCGCAAACTGAGCTGAAAAACCTCAACATCATGATGCATTAGATGCTCCAGAACCAACATGTTCAGGTCAAGGCTCTGAATCAGGTTACCACAGACATCAAGACTAGGATGGACAACATCTTCACCAAGCTGAATATAAAATATGATACTTTGAGAAACCACATGCGTAGGATTGATTTTCAGCTTGCTCAAACAGTTGAGAGTGTTAAGAGACAGCAAAGGACGCTCCCTAGAAAAACTGATAAAAATCCTAGGATTAAGCATTGTAATGCAATAGAGCAGATTTTTGCTGAGACTGTTTTAAGCCTAGAAAAAAAGAACAAAGCAAAGTGCTAGCTCTTAAGCGATTTCTCTTAGCGAACCCGCTGAGACTCCACCAGATTGTGTCTATGTTACTAAGGTTCCCTATCTTTTCCACTTAGACATCTGATGGATCCCATTAGTGCAAAGCAGTTGGCTGGATTTAGGAAGATGGTGAGAAAGCTTCCTAAAAAGATCTCATTTGATTCTTGGGAGATTCGGCGATTGCATATGTTCTTCAAAAAATTTAGAGGGACTCAAGAGGAAATTAAGGAACTCTTTACTGAAGCATTGACACCATCACTAAAGGTATTGCTTAAGGTTGATGACCCTGGAAAGTTTGCTTTTCTATGCTTCACCGCTGGAGTTAAATTTAAGGAAGCTCTTTGTGACTCTGGGTCTAGTGTGAATCTTGTCTCGAAGGTGATTGTAGACGAACTGGGAATTGTGGATGTTGAGATTTCTCAGGTGACTATGCCTTTTGTAAACTCTTCCACAACAGTCCCTTGTGGCACCATTCGCAACCTTCCTGACCAAGTTAAGTAAGGAATGTATTCTGCATACTAAATTTCAGATTGTTGAGATGAGCAAGGATTATGAGATGTCGTTGATCCTTGCAAGATCATTTATGGCTACATTGGGAACAATCATCAATATGCCTAATAAGAAAGTCTCCTTCTCCAACATCAACAAGAAGATTTTCTACAAAGTTGTCTCCATGAGATTTTCCACACTTCACGCCTCTTGCATCTCAGTGGTTTGTGGAGAAAAGCTGAAGGGCGAAAAGAGTGAGATCAAAGAAGTCCTAGATGGATATCCTCACACTTTTACCAATAGAATCAGTGGGAATGCAAAGGTAAATGAAAAAGTCCAGAAGAAAAGGGTCAAGAGCGATCCTACGATGACTTTGATACCGCGTAAATGTGATGAGAAATTCATTGAGTATGAGGTAAAGTGCAAAGGTACCTCTAAACTATTCTCTAAATTCAGAGCCATTCTCACAAGTTGAAAGAGAAAAGGGAAGCTGATGTAAAAGGGTTGTTGAGTAGAGTTTTGAAGCTGAACATGTCTGATCGTGGAGTTTGTTTTGGAGCAAGCGTTCATGCTCAACCCGACTAAACCATATCACCAAGTCAAGCTAGTGACTTAACCCAAGCGCTTTGTGGGAGGTAACCCACTGGTAAGTGTAAATATCATTAGGATTTGCTTTTACTTATTTTTGGCTTTAGTTTATTGAGTCTCAGGTCAAAAATCAGAAAACGTGAGATGCTTCAAAAATTCTGGGTTTCAGAAACGGAGCACCCATCCCTTTGAAAGGAGCGGCTTCTCCAGGCGGAGATCTGATGATGGAGAACACATAATTTTCCAGAGCACCCTCTCCACGCAGGTAAGTATCTCGACCAAAACAAAAATTCATATTCTTGTTTACACTTTCTCTCTGATTTATTTGCACACTAACGATGGTGTGAAGTAAGTCTGGGGGAGGGTCTTCTTCGTTTACTAACTCGTTTCTTTCTTTTGTTTTCTTTTGAGTGAGTTTGAGTCAGTTTTTAGGACTGAGTCAGTCAAAAATTTGTGAGAATTAAGACCTTATTTTGTGATGTTTATTAACCGCCCTCGTGCTTCAGCTGTCTTATTCAGTGACGAAAGACACATATGTGGACCTGGAACACCCCTGACATTTATCTCATTTTCTCCAGAAGATTTTGGCTTGTCGAGGTTACTCTGGAAATACTTAAATCCATTTAACTTGAACCTAATCTTGACTGAAATTCTTCTTGTCATGAGCGTTAGATCAGGGGAATGAGATTACACTCATGACTCCTTATTCTTTCTATCCATCTTGTTGATTCTCATTGGCTAGCTCATTTTTATCTCATACCCACCTTGAACCCCTAAGCCTTTATTCTGCCTTCATGCATTCTGTTATTCAATATATTATGTGCAGATATGTGAAAAGGGGCCGGAGATAATAGATCGACGCAGCCTCTTACTCATTACTGTTCCAGCAAGACAAAGCATTCAAAGGGGAGCATGCAGTACAAACAAAACAACTGCTTCGAGTACAAACAATAAAGAGGCGGGACCAAAAATGTGAGAGACAAGGGAACGTAAGACGTTTTGCCTCCTTTTCTATCACTACTTCATCCCATCTTTTATTTTTCATGTTGCTAAAAAAATTAAATAAAGTGGTGGAGAAGGGGAAGAGAGATCAAGGAAACATTCCTTTAGTGAACTTAATGAAAAATGAGTACCAAAATGAAAGAACGAGGAGCAAGCGGATGATCATAACAATTTTTCCAGAGAGAGAGAGAGAAGGCAAACGAGTAGAGGCTGTGGACATCAATGGATTTGTCCTCTCTTGCAATTTTATATGATACCCTGCATCCTCTACAAAGAAATGGTAATCCCTAAACACTTATAACTCCACGAATAAGTGGCATGTTTTACACCTAGAACTGTCTACCCTGACTAATGTATGTGATGAGAAACTCACGCCACTCTTAATTGAATGTAAGGAGTTTTTCTGGAAGGTGTGACTTTTGCATGTTTGAGATATAGAGTATGGAGCCAGTCAGTCAATGGGGTTTCGGTAAAGGTGTATTTTCCTAGTTTTACTTCTTGTATGGTTCAGAGATTCGTGGTTAAAGTACAATTGATGATAATGGGAGAGTTACCACACTTTCAAAATTTTCTCCATGTTCTTGATACTTAACATTGTTTGAGGACAAACAAGGATCTAAGTCTAGGGGAATTGATATATGGTGTTTTTGACATATTGTGCATATGTTTTCTAAAGTGTTTTCAAGTCTTTATCGAGTCTATTTTGAGTTAATACAGGTTTGGAGTAGGCATGGAGGTCTTTGGAGAGATATATGAGGAAAAGAGTCAGGATTGGTGTTATCACGCAAAAATCAAATGGAGTAACTGACATCGGGTGTGTTTACTGTTCTAGCATGGGTATACATATCCTAAACAATTAATTGTCAAATTAACCCTTAATCCCAACTCACAAAACAATACTCTTGCCAAGAGAGATCAAGTGTAGTACTTAGGGATCGAATCCACAGAGAAAAATGGCACACAATAGATTTCTTATTTTAAAACACTAAGCTAGGTGATTATATATATATTGGTAACAAGTAATTGGTTTAAGGAAATATTCCTTACTAATGTAAATGTAAATATTGAAATATGCTAGTAATGTAGATATGGAAGTATGCTAATAATCTAACTAGATGTAAATGTAAATATGTTAGATATAGGGTTTCAAGCTTCATGAATTATAGGGGAAAAGTTGCACATATATGTAAATATTCTAGAACTAAAATATTAATTATTCTGACCCTTTTAACTCCAACTCTCGTATGCGCGCAAAAAGAAAGACCATCGATCGACGGCTAAGGCCTTATGTCGATCGATGGCTAAGGCCTTATGTTGATTGACGGCTAAGGCCTTCTGTCGATCGACGGTGAAATCAGAAGGAAGTGTGAACGAGATTTGATATGTTCACAAAGCTAATTAGACCAGCTCTCGCATGCGCCTAACAGCCTAGTTCAATGGAGTATATTCTGGCACAAAACCTACTCTCGTATTCGTCCATGTCGTACTTTCGAGATCCTAGTTAGCTACTCTAGAATTCAAGCATTAAGCTGAACTCAATTAATGGATATCAACTTAACTAGAAATCCTACTTTTGGACTAATCCATGATTGTTATCATTCAACCATAAATCTAATAGGTAACTACTCAGACATAACCAAAGTAAGAATAATAATCTGAATATAATGCATAGATAAAATACTGCGGTTCCAATACAAATCTCCCTAAGGAGTTATAAATCTTCTCCCTAAATAAATCATAAAACTATGATGGAGTGCTGGTGCACACACACACACACACACACTTTCCCAAAACCCCAACACACTTTCTTTGGTGCCATACACAAAGTATAAATATAAAACCTTAAAGTCTAGGTCAAAACTCGTCCAGGGGTAATCTTGTAATCTTGTATCATGTCTCTAACTTGGGCTTGAAATCGGTTGTCTGCGAACTGGTCATCGATCGATGTCAGATGTGCAACATCGATCGATCTTGATCATGCAACATCGGTCGATGCCGAGATAGGGTCATCGATCGACGACAGTCTTGTACTTCGACTCTCACAATGATCAGCTACAGATTATTCTCCTTTAAATGCTCCAAAAGCTTCAAGTGTCTCCATATATCTCCAAAACATGTCTGGACCTGTAAATACCTTAAAATATAGCCTAGATACACATAATATACCTTAAATAGAGCATATAACATGGCCTGAAACTGGTAATAAATAGGTTATATCAACTCCCCCAGACTTTACCTTTTGCTTGTCCTCAAGCAACCATGCCTGCGAAAGAGGTTTTGAAAAACGAAGACTCACATGATATCTAATTATAACTGTCACCTTACTCTATTGCAGCTACATCCTATCAAGTCAATCACAGAGAAACTTTATATATCATATCCTAGTATAGCAACCAATTTCATTCTACCAACAACTTAGCGAATACTAGTATGACTCGCCCCTCTACTGATTTGATTTCTTTGCATAAAATAAAAGTGCAGGCTTTACCTTGAGAGTATCGATCAAAGGATATAAGGACTTTTACCTCTGCAAGTATCTAAACACACATGTAGCCTTCTCTGATTCTTTTCCTCTCTCTCTCTCTCTCTTCTCACTTCTTCTCAGTCAATGTCTCCCTTCTTTTGAGGGTATCATTTTTTTTATTGACTGAGATATTTGGATAGACTTCCATGAATCAAGCCCTAATGGTTTTTGCCACCAGATCTTGTTCACTTCTTTTTGACCTTTATCTCTTTCTAGGATGATATGAATCAACATTTTAATTGGTGTAGCTACCAAATCATGTTTGACTCCTTTTTTAATCTGAAGGGGAGAGAGAAGGGAATCAGAAGCACACATAATTTTATCTTCCAGACTTGCAGAAGGAATCCGATCCAGTGTATACCAAATCCCAAAGCAAGCAAATAATGTCAGGATTAGTGTTGGAAATCAGTTTTGGTTCCTTCAAACTTTCTAAGCAAGTGTGATATAGTGGCAGGATGACCCATTACAATATCTCTAGTAATATCTGCAAACAACCTTCTAAGAATGGTGATAAAGTGTGGTTAGTCAATAATAAATTTTAATCATAGTCCTCTTCTTGACTCGATAAAACTCTTTGAAAAACTTATAGATAGTAAATAAAACTTTTAAAAAAATAGCGTTAGCAAACCTCCCCCAGACTTAAATTGCACTGTCCCTAGTGTAATCCGCCCCAGATTGGTTAGGAAAAATCAAATCAAAAGTAAATAACTTAAGTATAGAACTTCGATACATCTCTCTATAAGAGAGCGTCGATCTATGGTAGGCGGGTTTGGTCGATGGATGGTCATGATCCACTGTCGACCGATGGTGCCTCTATGGCGTCGATCGATGGTGATTTAAACAGTCTGTAAAAACAAAGTAAAACTCGAAATAAATAGTAGCATAAGCGAAAGCTAAGTAAAAACTTACTAAACAGTGGGTTGACTCCCACTCACCGCTTGGTTATAGTCATAAGCTCGACGTTTTGAACTTTCTGACTAGAATGGAGGTGGATCAACACTTGGAAAACAAGTGTCTACATCTTCTTTTCTCTTCTGAAACCATGTACCAACGGAGCTTCTCATTGCTTCTTCTTCTCTGGCTTTCTTATTCTTAATGATCTCCTTAGTAACCTCCACTGAATGCATTCTCCTTTGTAGATTCTCAATACTGCGCTGGAGCGTTCTAAGTCTGGCAGCTGTAGTGTCTGATATATCCTCCAATTTCTGAGAAATATCGTCCTTCATTAGGCTCTAAGAAAAAGCAATCTCATTAAACCTTTCTAATTGTGTTTCTGTTGTGCACTTCTTTCGGTCGAAATCAGTATCGATCGATGGTAAGATGTTGTCGTCGATCGATGTCACTCTATCTTGTCCACTCGCATGTTGTCTTTGAACAGTATCCAAATTTTGGTTCATCTCATCCATGCGTGTAGTCAAACCGGTGAGGCACTTTTCTATAGGATGGTAAATATCATCAAGCCTCTTGTAGAAATCGTCTAATAACCTCTCTTGAGCTGTGTAGATCTCATCCACAATGTCTTCAATCTCTGCTATGATGTATGTCTTTGGTTTCTGCCTAAGCATACCGATCTTTGCTGCATGTTCAGGTAAATATATGTAGTTGTACTCAAACATAGTCACTCTATCTAGAACTGCCCTGATATCTGCTTCTTGCACATTCACAATTATTCCTTCTAGAGCTCGTGCATTACCATTCTTATCTCTGTAGATGTCATGCTCATCCTTTTTTTCCCAAAATAAAATTCTTCTGCACATCAAAAGCTCCCATTCCGTACTTTACGCGACCGCCTATCAGTAGGGGATTTATCCAACTGATCGGTCCTGAAGTTTCTGAAGTAAAGGGGTTAGATGTACAGAACTCGTTGACTCCTGGAATAGCGGTATCGATCAATGCGACCTTCTTGTAGTCGATCGATGGTCGAGTTTGGATTGGCTCATCCTTCTGCTCCTTGTTGTCGATCGATGCTGGTACCAGTGCATCGATCGATGGCTGTTGTTGTTGTTCAAATAAATTTCCAGACCGTTCAGCCATAATCAGGGCGTCTGCTACATCCTCCTTAGGTAGAGTTACTAATTTCTCATAAAGATCTCATGCACGTCCATCTGTATCTCTAAAAAATCTAAACTCATCTGGTCTGGGATAACCATCTTTTGTATCTTCTGCTCCAAGTAAATGTTCTGGTTTTCATTTGATGTCGTTTGATGGCCAAGATATGCCGATTATTGATGCTGGATCGCCCACTCTCGCGTTCAGTACCCATCCATCTTCTTCTTCCAGTGCCAGGCTGCGAGATTCAATCAGCTCTTCCTCTTTGTAATCTGTATTGTAGTCTTCGTAAACTCTACCATATTCTTGGTAAGCTGGATTGGTATCGATCGATAGGGTATGTGGACCGTCGATCGATGCTCGATAATCAGACTGGTGACCAAAAAGGTTTCCAGCTCCATTAGCCATTGCAAGTATGCCTGCCAGATCTTTCTTTGTGACATGTAGAATTCTGCCATCCATAGCTCTTGCATTACCATCTGGATCTCTCATAATGCCGAACTCATATGCTTATAGATAACCATATCTCTTTCGCGTTCTACAGCTGAATCACGTTCGGTTTCTGCTTCGTTCCTAGTATCGATCGATGGTGTATGGTCGCCGTCGATCGATGTCGATTTCCCAGGTTGATGGGAAACATGAAAAACTTCAGCCTATTCCATAGCAAGCCTCTGGTACTCAATTGTTTCTTCATCTTTGTAGTCTTCGTTTACTTGAGGTAGGTTGTGTTGTAAGTGAAGTCTCCATTGTACGTGTCGATTCTTCCGAATGTTTGAGTGTCGATCGATTCGATATGGAGGGTATCGATTGATTGTTGAATTGTAAGGTCGTCGATTGATGTGTTGGGTGGGGTGTCGATCGATGTTCCTTCTTCCGATTCCTCACTAAACTCCTAATCGCATAAGCATGTTGCCACAAGCTCTGCATCATTTCACAATTCGATCAGGGTAGCCTTGTTCTTATTTTTGACAGGTTCATAAAAGATATTTTTATCAATTTTAGAGATAGATACAACCTGTTTAACTGCAAGTCGCATATGAATCCCACAGTAGCCATGAATGCTCTCCCAAGTAGTAGAGAAGAGTTCCAATCTATCCTGATGTCCATCACATGAAAGTCTGTTGGAACTAAGGTATTGTTGATCTGTAGTCGAACATCTTTTACCATCCCTCCTGAGTTCACTCTTGAGCAGTCAACGAATGTAAAAGAATCGTTGGAGGGTTCCACTTTCAGGTCTAACTTCTCTGTCATAGACTTTGGAATAATGCTCACTAAAGATCCAGTGTCACAAAGGGCGTTGGGATATTTATTTCCTTTGATGAAACATGGAACCACGAATTTTCCAGGATGTTTTTCTTCTTCAGACAGGTTCTCTGCTTCATCTTCTCTCTGAGGTGATTGAACATTATCTCTATGTCATCATCTGTCTCCCTTGTTTCCCTGAAAAATTCTACGTCATCATCTGTCTCCTTTGTTTCCCTGAAAAACATCCACAATCTGTGAGTATAATAAGCTTCATCAAAAGAAAAAATTAAAAGAATTTTAAAAACTCTTTTAGCAAAGCTTTCTATCTCATTTTCATTGGCTTCTTTGTGTTGATGTTTTGGGATCTTTTGCCTCCTCTTTGAGTGTCCCTCATCTTCTCTATCAGTATCCATAGCTTCAGTTGTGTCTGTATTCTGTTCTGAAGCTGTCACGGTCGGACGTACAATCAAACTTGCATCGAGGTTTGGTAGCCTAACCGGGTTTCTCTCTTGTCGATCGATGCCAGAGATGTAATGTCGATCGACGTTAGTCGATTCACACGAAGCCACTGATTCTGTAGGTTTCACCGTCGATCGATTCTCTCAGGTTGGTGTCGATCGATGCGAATGAGAAGTGCCGAGTGATATGGAATTTTCCACATGGAAGTCGCTGGTTTGGGGCTTCTCTTTCTTGACTTCCTGCCAGAAATCATCATCAATAAATGCTTTGACGTGGTGATTTTTCCCAGCCTTGATTTTCTCCTTAATCAAGCTCTCATGCCTCTTGATGGTCTCACTTGTTTGCATAACTTGATTCTCCAGTTTCCTCACATGAGTGCTGAGGTTTTTGAAATTGGTGTTGAGGTTGAGGTACAAACCATCTACCTTTCCATTGAAATCCACAGTCATCTTCTGCTGTCCCTCTAAGACTCTATCAACCATTGCTTCAATCTTGCGTTCCGGACCTTCTGGAGGGGGATTCTGGTAGTAGGAAGATCCATAAGTCCTATTGTTGTTGAAGGGTCTTCTCTGTGAATTTTGATTGAAGTTACTCTTTTTGGACCAGCACCATAGGAGTTTCTATTGAAGCCTCGATTCCCTTTTCTCTGGAAACCATTCACCAATGTAGTTTACATCTTCTTCTTCAATCTCATCTTCTCCAAACTCAATTGCTTCCACTTCTGTGAGAGTAACCTGTTTCTTGAAAAATCTCTGAACACTATCTAGTTTTGCCTTGACCTCTTCAAACTTCTCCTTGCTTACCACTAGAGCTGATTTTCTTCTCTCAAAGTCAGTGTTCTTGATGTTGCTGCTAGATGCCAGATTCTCAATCAATCTCGTAGCTTCTTCAGGGCTTTTGGTACTAAAATTTCCCTTATTATATGTGTCCAAAGCCATCTGGTATTGTATTTCAATACCTCTGATGAAGAAAGTTCTTAGAAGCTGAACTTCGTTGAACCCGTGATGTGGACAGTCTCTCTGGTATGATTTGAATCTTATCCACGAGTTTCTGAAAGACTCTGAAGGTTCTTGTGAAAAAGTAGCTATCTTGCTCCTCAGATCTTCTGCTCTAGCGTCATCAAAGAAGTTACGTAAGAAAGCGTTTTTGATGTCAGTCCAGGATGTCAAGGATCCTGGTGGTAGTTGCTTAAGCCAATATGAAGCTTCTCTAGCAAGTGAGTACTTGAAGAGCTTATAGGAAAGATAATCCTCGAGACTCCATTGGCTTTAATAATAGTCACTAGATCCTTAAATCGCTCCAGATTATCCATAGGATGCTCATGTCGCAACCCATGGTAAGGTGTATGCGCTACAAGTTTGAAGAAAGCGGGTTTGATCTCAAAATCGTTTCTCTGAAAAGCTAAAGGACGAATGGCGGATTTGTTGGCGTAGAACTGGTCTGGACGGTTGTAATCAGCCAGCGTTCTCTGAGCAGCTTGGGCGTTAGCTTCAGGTTGAGTTATTGCAGCGTCTGCTTCTTCTGCTTCTGTATCAAGGATTACAACCCTCTGATCGTCTATCTTTTGACATGTTGCATTACGCAGATGACCATTGAGGTCATGCAAGTCTCCATTCTCATTCTGAACCACTATTATAGGTGCAACCATCTGAACTCGTCTGTTGTCGTCAATCGATGCAGATGAGGTGCTATTGATCAATGCTAAGTGATCAATATCGGTCGATGCTAGAGTTCCAATGTCGTTCGATACTAGATTTCCGATGTCGGTCAATGTTGTCTGTAAATAAGTGTCGGTCGACGCTAAGTAGGTGCCGTCGATCGATGCTTGTCGTATTTCTTTGCGGATCGTACGCTCGAGTTGTTGTGGGTTTGAGAACAATAATTCTTGTCTTTTGTTACTCATGGTACTCTTTTGCATGCACCTGAAAAACAAAGAATAAGAAAAATCAGTAACTGGAAACTAACAAACCTAGACTAAATCCTAGAAATTAAATCTAATGGCGTTCAATGTTCCCCGGCAACAGCGCCAAATTTGACAACGGGTATGTTTACTGTTCTAGCAGGGTATAAATATCCTAAACAATTAACTGTCAAATTAACCCTTAATCCTAACACACAAAACAATACTCTTGCCAAGAGAGATCATGTGTAGTACTTAGGGATCGAATCCACATAGAACAATGGTACACAATACATTTCTTATTTCTAAAGACTAAGCTAGATGATTATATATATATATTGGTAACAAGTGATTGATTTAAGGAAATATTTCTTATTAGAAGGTGTAGATGCAATATGGAAATATGCTAGTAATGAAATATGGAAGTATGCTAATAATCTAACTAGATGTAAATGTAAATATGTTAGATATAGAGTTTCAAGCTTCATAAATTATAGGGGATAAGTGCACATATATGTAAATATTCTAGAACTCAAATATTAATTATTTTGACTCCTTTAATTCTAACTCTCGTATGCGAGCAAAAGGAAAGATTATTGATCGGCGGCTAAAGCCTTATGTCGATCGACGGTGAAATCAGAAGGAAATGTGAACGAGATTTGATATGTTCACCAAGCTAATTAGACCAGATCTCGCATGCGCCTAAAAACCTAGTTCAATGGAGTTTATTCAGGCACAGAACTTACTCTCGTAGTCGTCCATGTCCGACTTTCGAGATCCTAGGCTACTCTAGAATGCAAGCATTAAGCACAACTCAATTGATGGATATTAACTTAACTAGCAATCCTAATTTTGGGCTAATCCATGATTGCTATCATTCAATCCTAAATCTAATAAATAACTAGTCAAACATAATCAAAGTATGAATAATAATCTGAATATAATGCATAGATAAAATATTGGGATTCCAATGCAAATCTCCCTAAGGAGTTATGAATATTCTCCCTAAATAAATATTAAAACTATGATGGAGTCTTGGTGCACACACACACACACACACACTTTCCCAACACCCCAACACACTTTCTATGGTGCCATACATAAAGTATAAATATTAAACCCTAAAGTCTAAGTCAAAACTCGTTCAGAGGTAATCTTGTGTTATGTCTCTAACTTGGGCTTGAAATCGGCTGTCTGCGAATTGGTCATCGATCGATGTCAGATATGCAACATCGATCGATATTGGTCATGTAACATCGGTCGATGACGAGATAGGATCGTCAATCGACGACAGTCTTGTACTTCGACTCTCACAATGAGAAGCTACATATTATTCTCTCTAAATGCTCTAAAAGCTTGAAGTATCTCCATATGTCTCCAAAATGTGCATGGACCTGTAAAGACCTTAAAACATAGCCTATACACACATAATAGACTCTAAATAGAACCTATAATATGGCATGAAACTGGTAATAAATAGGCTATATCAATAACCTTATGGGTGCTCCCGATCAAAGTAGCCTCTTGACTGCTCCCGATATTTAAGGAAACCAAGATACTATTTTGGGATTTTCCCTAGTTTTCCTATCTTTTTATCCAGTCGCATGTGGCCTCCATATATCTTCTTTTTCTTTTTCTCTTTCCTTTTCTTTTTTACGCTTGTTTACACAAAGAAACAAAACTCTAGAGCTGTTGGATTGTTGCGATATGTTACCTTGTAAAGGGAGAATGATCTCTCTCTCTCGCCTTAGAGAAGAATACCATGAGCCATATTTTTACTTCTTTTATAACCGCAGTGATGTATTATTCAATTTCAATCTTTTTGTTTTCTGGTTCCATGGCTGAGTAGTCGGTTTGCTTAGTCTAGGGTGTTAGATCTGTGAGCTAAACATAGATAAAGATTTCATTTGACAATCTTCATTCATTGTTGCGCTTAATACTTATGTTAAACTGATCACATAGTGTATGTATCTGGGTTAAATGTATTCATCAAAAGTGTTATAGGTTGCTAGGCATAATATGAATGAGCATTGCATCCCTAATTAGAGTGTTCTGTAAACTAATCGGAATTGATCTGTAATGTTTTTCATCTCATCTCAGTCCAAACGAGCGTTTAGGTGCTGAGATCAATTGATAAAGGGTGAAGCACCACGAAAGTAGGTTGATCTAGTTTGCGTGTTTCGAGTTCTGGACTAGGGCTTCATAGAACTTGAATAATTGTTTGACTCACAAGTGTTTGACTCCCGATGAAACGACCCTAGACTAGCATTCTTAATCATTTGAAAACCTTCCAACCAAACTTGTTACTAGCTCTTTACGATCTCTCTAAGTTTAAATTCATCTGTTGTTTTATCTTGATATTAAACCCATAGAGATAAAGTGTAAACTGATACTCTAAATGAATTTAAAGTATTATAATAACCACTGTATCAGGGTTTGATCTAGTTTTTCAGATATTAAAATTTTATATCCAATCGAATATTCTGTAAGTTTTGGCTCAGATACAATACTACTTTTTCCGGGTCGGGTTTGGTTCGATTTTTTTAAATCCGGTTATTTTGCCCGGCCCTACTGAGATTCATGATTCTCTCGACAGTATTATATTTTGCTGAGAAATATTTTTTTTTATCTTGACGAACCATCTTTTTCTTAGTCTTTGTTCCCAATAAACCAATGAAGTATTACGACCTTCTTCATTAAATTGATGTAATACATGATACAATCTCTGCGTTTGCAATGAGGGAAAAAATGAATACTTGTATAAATGCAAACAAAAGAATCTATCAAGTATGATCAAGTTTATATATGTAGACAAATAAACAAATGGTAAAGAGCCCTTGACGTGAGAGGACATTAGCATCTGTTTTCCTCATTGTCTCTGTCGTTGTAAGACTCTTTGTTGTGCTCTAGACTAACAAGTGAAGGAAGATTGTGGACCAAACAGTGAGGGCAAGAATAGCAATCAAGTATGTCCAAAGCATGAGCACTGAGCACTCGTCTTGTCCAACGTTATACAGCTGTGTCATGGTACCTGTAAGAGTTTTTTTTTCCAAGTTTTCATTCCTTGTTTTACTTTTGATAGATCTACATGAACTCATCTAGTAATGATTTATTAACTGACCGATATTCATGGCAGGAGGGAGTGTGAACTGAAGCATTAAAACATACTGAAACAGAGGATCCGCTGGGAGAAACCCGAAATTCTCAGCTGTTTTGACAATGCCTATGCCGATTATTGGGAGTATTATGTACCGAACACACACTATTCCAAGAACAACCACTGGTTTGACTGCGGATGAACGTAAACCTGTAAGATTTGAACCATAGTAAGCTTTTAGATAACATGATCGAGTGGCTTTTGGAACGAAATTAATATTATATGTTGTGGCTTTGGGTATTATGAGGCTTTAACCGAGAACCTCCTGTTGATCCAGAAAAGTACGAGTCAGGAACTAATTTCACCTTGTATGAGGTTGCCTCCTAGTATAATTGTCATACAAGGAATGGTCCCATCACTGCACAATATGTTAAGTTAGTAACTTAAGATGTATATGCATGCAAATGGTCTAGGAGGTTTACTAATCACAAGATTGTGGTAACTACCCAAGAAGTTTTGCTGTGGCTTGGATTATTCTTAATGGAGCATCATCACCAATGATAAGGTTTCTGAGCCATGTAACAGCACCAAAGATGAAACCGATGATCTGAAAAGGTATCAAACATGTCAAATTATTTTATTTTTCCTTTTTCACTTCATTCTTGGTATATTTTTCAGTGCTAGTCTGTGAATCTAACTTACTGCACCAACTGTAGGTGGTGCGCGAAGTTCCTCCAATATCTCATGGAGGAAGTCTATTCCTTTTCTCCAAAACTCTGTCCCTTCCTTTACCATCTCGTCTTCAGGTGCACCGAGGAGTTTGGTCTTGTGATCAGCCTCTAAGTCACTATTGGATGATTTGATTGATGCTTTGTTAGATTCTTCTATCTCTTTGAACTTCATTGCTGACCCTTTTATAAGCCTGAATGTGTAAGTCCATATGTAGAAACCCCCTAGCTGCACAGTTCAGATTCATTCTTTACTTCTTCATATCCTCATCTCATGTCTCTGTTTTTTTGTGTTAACATTACATACCGCCATGGAAAAAGATGCGTAAGAGAGGCCAACGGTTCTGCATACACTGCGGTTACCAAATGGACTCTTGTCCTCGTCGCAGATTGCTGGGACAAGAATGATTGGTAGGTTCCCCATATTTCCTGTTAAACCAAAGTTGAGTTTTATCATGAGACAAATACAATAAAGATTGAATTAATGATGATGACGTTCATATGAGGGTCCAAATAAATAATATAACTTGTCACATACCTGAAGAGCAAGTTGCAACAATAAGACCTTCAAGATAAGCAGGTGGTTTCAGAATCTTAACAACCATCCAACCAAGAATTCCTCCGATTAAAAATGTAAGCCCCATATTCACCGGCATAAACCACCTTTTATTTCAGTCAATAATTAAGAACCCCAACAAAATACAAATAAATAAATAAATAAATATATATATATATATATATATATAAACAGTTGAACATTTTGTTACCATGATTTAGAATAGTAAGAGGATTGACTTACCATGAGATCATGTCCTGAAGTGTGACCGTCTGGGCTAAATTTGCAAACATGAGAGCCGGTGCAAATATTACAAACACCACCTAAAATTCGTGAAAAACTAATTATACAAATTACTCGGACAATCTTGATTCTTTTGTAGAGATCAAAGCATGGAGTCAATATTGGTTTACCTTGTTCATGGAATTGCGGGCTTCAACAGGAAAGAGCTTGCAACGATCACTGGCCAAGAAAGCTCCAACAAGACTTATGATGAGGACTTGAATCACTGGCATAGAAGCCACCTCCAACAATGACCAAAATCCCATGTTTTATTAGACTTTTAATGGATTACTATGAGTCAAGCTCGCGGATCTTGTTGCTCTTCTTCTTCTTCTTCTGCAGTTAATCTGCACAGAATATAAGAATGAGGCCCTGAGAAGAGAGCAACTTGTTAAGCAAATATTTCTATTGACATATATGTGAATATATATACATAATATATATTTACTTTCTCGTAAAAGTCTGTCTCTAACAGAAGTGGTGATAATTAAGTTCAATATTCATAAAACATGCCAGAGTTTTGAGTTTGAGCCCCTGTGTCATTGGAGAAGTAGAAGAAGCTTCTGCTCAAGTTAAAACTAAAATACTTTTCTTTCCATTCTGGTGTGAATTTGACAATTTGTTTTGACATACACCTATTACTTATTCTACTATTCTTCTATATTGTATTTTATATATTACTTTTTTATTCTGCTATAAAATGGAAGCGTAATATTGGATATTTTTACATATCCAATATTACCAGCATTTATTAATAACGGTTGAAAATAAAAATGCTTCTATTTTTAATTAGAAAAATATATATATTATTACATATGAAAAGTAATTTACACATCAATTAACTGAGTATTCATTTTTAAATATAAAATTTTATTTTATAGAAAATTGGTGATAAAATTTACTATTTAATATATCTAAATAGTTTTTATGGAAATATAACTAAATACACATAATAAAGCATATATATTAAACAAACTTCTTTTTTATTAAAAAGGAGAAGTGCCCATGCCAAAACCCGACGGCTGGCTTATCGGCGACGGCTACAGGTAAACCTAGTAGTTCTGTGTCGAAGTTAAATATTCACATTGTCAAACTGCGTTAAATTAGCAATTTCGCAATGGAAAGAAATTGATCTCTAGTTTAGACCAATACAACTAAACCATCACAACTACCAATCATTGAACTTGGTCATCGTAGACAATATTCATCCATATTGGACATGACACATGCATAGATGCATAGTTGATGGATCTAAATTGGTAAGATGCTTTTTCCTACAATTCATATTATGAACTCCTTACAGATCATCACCATCATTTCAATAGGTTTGTATCTAAATCGTATCTTAATCATTGGTATTGAATCTTAAGCATGAAGATTCAAATCTGCAAAAAAAAAAAAAAGATTCAAATCTGCAACAAATAGTAAGTCTGAAAACCGATCCAAAACGTGTAACATATGTTTATCGCTGATTAGGTCAATATCAAAGAAAAATAATTTATTAAATCTGTACACAAAAAGTACTTTATTAAAATTTAATCGTATTGTTAGCTGTCCTATTTGCAGTTCTCTATAAAGAAAACTTTGAATCAAAATCCTAAGACGACTCCGTTTACCAGCTTTGCCCTTTTTTTTACGAGTCCAAGGAAAGAACACCGGTTTGTAAGGAAAACAAAAAAAAACAAAAACAAAATACCTGAACCATGCAAGAACACAGAATGATCTACCTCTTTGCACGAGAAAACAAATAACGCAGATAGAAAGAAAGAAGAGAGAACAATCATTGATGTTAAAAAGGAAAAAGTTTTAAAAATTAAAGGGCATATATACATGGACAATTATCTAAAATTGTATCTTTTAAAATTTTATCATCAAAATAGTCTTGAAAAAAAGAAAATAATCGAAATAATTTTTTTTTTTGATTTTTTAATAATTATTTTTAATAATTTTAAATTTATCCCCAAAATTTCTTTCCATAACTATGTATTTTAAGTCTAAATTAGTTAATTATAAAAATATAATGTATATTTATACTTTTAATACATTTATTTTAGTTATTATTTTTTAAATTATTTTTGCGATAAAAACTGTTTTGAGACTATGATAAGTTTTTTTCTATAATTATACATTTCCATCATTTACGCGTTTTCATATTCACCAGACAAAAAGGTTAAACAAGATCCAATGGAGACAGAGAGATATAGGCCGTATTTATGATGACAAGATACTTACAAGCGACAACAGCTCTCTTCTTTATTTACTTTTCTTCTTTCTAGATTTGGTTAGAAAGACGTCTTCCTTTCTGACTCATACAATAATTCTAGATATCTATTCATGACCTATTGATATATGTGTAGTTTAATAATTATTTTTTAACATTATCTATTTAAAAAATAAATTATATATTATTTAACTGTAATAAAATAAACCACCACTTTAATTCCATAATTTTAGGGATCCACTAACTTATATAATTATTTCTTGACATATTTCATATAATTATCAATAATTAAAATAAATTAAATTAACATTAAACATAAATATCATGCCAAAAATAGAAGTATAAAAATTAAAATTTTCAAAAATAATTTAAAACAAAAATAAACCCGTCCTTTCAAAATCTAATATATCATTATAACTACGGTCGTCAAAAAAAAATTATTATAATTACAAATTTAATTCTATGCTTCAACAAAAAAAAATCCAAAAACAACATGAAATAAAAGTAACAATAAAACTTTTAACATGTTACTTAAGTTTTTTTTTGATTAACGGGTATCTCATACCTAAAACCTATAAAAAAATCTAAATTAATCTCTAATGAAAGGTTCAATCTATTGATATACTTTTTCCGGATAAGCAAATGGACCGTAAGCATAAATTCAATCTGTATAAGTATACATAAACAATACAACTTAATTTAACGCAATAGGTGAATCGAACTTGAAACGTATTGACGTTGGAATTACTTCTCCTTACCATTTGACCATAAGGTCTCGGCACAACATGTTATTTAGCTTGTCTAGCGAGAAAATAAAAGTGTTGAATAAAGACTTTCCAGACCAAATAGTTTGATTGAGATACGTACTACTTTGATCCTCTGATATTAGAGATCAAGTTGTTGGGGGTGGCGGTTTACTATTAGAGAGATCAAGTTGGAGTTATTTGGCCGCCAAATATTCTACTACCAATGGCATACCTGACCACTCCTTCCTAATCTAATTTACTTTAGATGATTGACATGAGTACGTTTTTCAATACCATTTGATTACTTCATCCTTAATTTATTATGTATCCGATATCATAACTATAATATTTAAGAACGAGAACCTAAAGTTCGTTGGCTTGTATTTGGCGCTTTTCGATCAAAGACTTGAGATCTTGAACTTTTTGTGATCTTTAACAAAAAGAACTGCTTATGATCATTCAAACTATTAAAATTTAAGGTCCGGATATTAAACTTATAGGCAGTAATGCCGGTACGGATTCATTTGGGCTTATTAAGAATGTGTTGCCTCTTAAACATATTAACTTTTTAGTTTCTTTTAAGTATTTAGTAAAATAGTACTAATATTACTAAAATTTGATTTTAAAAGAACAAACATATTAAAATATCATTCGTAAAACCTTTTTTTTTGTAGAAAATTGTTCAAAATTTTTGAATATTAAAACCATACAATGATTTTATAATTGTTTGAGTCTCAGTTCTTGTTTTAAACTATAAAATTTACACACAAATAAAATGCAACAATTCTGAAGGAGATAATCGAGTTAATTATTATAACTTCCCTTGTTCACACAACCATTATAGCAGATAGCAGCTAAAAAATAGAAAAGAGATCACCAAAAGAAACCAAAATAAGCAATAAGGCTTTGTTTAGTTAATCTTTTATGTAATATCATATTATTTAGTATAACATATATACTATTAAACCAAAATCCCTAATAGGATTTTCCCTTGAGTTTTTGAGTTATTTATTGTGGAATACCAGTGAC
>CAJHQQ010003460.1:0-43586 GCA_905132885.1 Moricandia moricandioides
CGCAGTGATGCTCGGTGAAGAGATGTTTTCCTCAGATTTCAGCGACCATTACATATATCAATTATAGAATATAGACACACTGTGTTTGAAGTTCCTTGTTCGATAGAAGAGTTATCAGTTTTGACCATTGCATTTCTCTAAGTTTCCAGAAAGGCGTTGTGTCCAACTTTCTGCGGAGAGCAAAGGCGATTGGTTATCAAATGATCAAACATAAATGTTATCTGTTAACATAAATTATAAATGTCATTACTGGCACTTTCGTTTTTGTTCTTAGTAACTGGAAGAGGACACTTGGTTACTACTACACTCAAAAGCTATTTGACCATTAATTATACTCTACCCATATATGGTTCGTTCCCGTTAATAAGAAACTACGACCCGGACTCCTGCCGGTCTTGGGCTCTTTTTCTCACTCAATGCTCATTAAACGCGCCTATGATCTGTTGCTGTGACTCGAGCATCATCTGACAATGCCTTCAGCTCCATCTCCATCCTCGTCTTCTCTATCTCCCTCATCATCTCATCTCGACTTCTCCACCCTCACAAACATCTCTGTCAACATCTTCACCGAAGACACAACTTCATCAATCGGGTCAGACTCATTCATCTGCTCGTGCTTTCAACCTAGAGACGATCCATAATCCATTGGAGACACGAGGATTGTTATAACCGTTGACTCGCGAAGAGCTCCTTGGAGTTAATGATTCTCGGTTTGAATCGTTTCCCTCTCATCATCAACCTCATCATCATCATAATCCAGCCTCTGGAGAGAAGTTGTTATTCAAGTTCTTGGGTTTAAACCCATGAGAAGCGAAACTCCGATCACCATACGACTTCAAAGGAAACCCATGGCTAAACTCGCTTGAAGAAAGCTTCCCATGAGAACCCCTAAGCCTAGGTTGCCTTGGGGGCTAAGAAAATCTTCATCATCCGAATCAGCATTAAACTCAACATTAACCTTTGGATGTCCATTGTATCTTCTTTTTCATTCCAAAACCACTTCCTGAATCGTGGTCTGAATCAAACTCCGGTTTGAAACCACCGTACATTTTAACCCTAGATCTAACCCCAAACCCGTCACGAGGCGTACTCATCAAGGATCTCTTCGATCTAACCCTAAATCCATCTACACAGTTACTCTCAACATCCGGGATCGTACGGTTCGACGGCGGGGGAAGCCACCGACGCGAACTCCATAGCGTCCAAAACAGGGAACAAGTCCACGAGGAAGAGAACTTGCCTGGCTTGCTAAGAGACCGCTGCTTCTCGCCGCGGTAACGTTTCCGAAGCTTCTCGATCTTGTGTCGGCATTGGATGGCTGTTTTTGCCGGACCTCCGAGTGTAGGCAACGACGCGGCGACGTCGTCCCAGTCAGCCGCACGGAGGTTCCCACGGCAGAGGGCGAACCACTTTTCTTTGTAGGCGTCGACAAGCGCGGCGGTCTCCTCGTCGGTCCAGCACGGAGGAGGGACTCTTCTAGTCGTGGTGGTCGCGACGGTGACGGCGGTGGAAGGATCGGTGGCGGTGGCGACGGGAGATTTGTCATCGGGGGTTGACATGGCGGCGGCAAAGAAGAAACTAGGGTTAGGAGAAAGAGCGGTGGATTAAAGATGATAAAGAGGCGGAAGAGAGGCGTAGGTTAGAAAAGTTGGGAGAGGAGGTGGCCGGTTTTGAGAGTTGTGCTAAAATGCGCCCGCGGAGTGATGACGTGTGCGCACCCGACGAACCTTCTCCACCGCCGCCGTATACGTTTAACAGACCTTATCTACCGGTTCACTATATACCAACGGTTTGGTTTTTCTCAGTGAATTCAATTTGTTATTTGAAATTAGTTTGGATAGCTCCGGTTTAGTAAACCATATAAAATCAAAGAAATTCGTGTCTTTCTATTATATGCACAGTAAGAAAAAGGATATATATTATAAACTTTCAAAAGAATAAAAAGATTGCTACGTTCTTCACGAACCGGATTCTTATTGTTCTTGGTCAGATCTCATTCTCTGTACGGTTAACGACACCGGTTTCTCCAGCACGGAGACATTAACACTGTTCCAGACATCGGTTCTTGTTGGTAAACCGGCAATCTTCTCAGCAACCTCCATGTCTTCTGGCAAAACAGAGCCGAACACAGTGTAAGATTGCTTCCATTCGTGGTGGTTTGCTAGACTGATGAAGAATTCTGGACCCGAGTCGACCCACGCAACAGAGCCACGGCTTAAGGTTGGGCAATGCTCGGTTGGGATCGGCGTGAATATGTTTCCCTCTGGCTGGAGTATTCCTTGAATCATAGCGTATGGTGGACCATATGGAGCCTGTATTGAACATTGAGATAGGATGAGACTTTTGATAACAAGCAAAATCTATGTTCGTAGGAAGTGTGCAAAGCAATAAGGTATGAACAAGCTAGAATGGAAAATGAATCCAACAGCTAAGATTCTGTGAAGTTGACATCGTATCACAAGAATCAATATTCGTAGTATGAGAACGGATACTAGCTGCTTCTGGCAAGTGGTGCAAATTTGTGAAAGGTTTCTCACATTGTTTATATGATTGCCTTTTGAGTCCCAATATGATCCTCGGTTCTCTGCCCGATGAAACTGGCAGCCTGTGCAGTGTCGCAGAGTTAACAAACTAAGAATGTAGTACACTGAGTGAGGAGCGCACTCAGGGTGAAGCTGCAACAAAAGTTAAGCATCCGCGTCAAATCTGAAACTTTAAACAAAAAACTGAAACCTTCCCCTGAAGTAAAACGGCACTAAACAAAGATACTTACTTTGACATGAAGTACACCATGTTCTGTCTCAAAACCAACAATGCCCTGACAGAAACAAAGTAGCTAATCAGTAAATCCGAGAACACTATTTGTTTTCGTGAAAATCATCACCCGACACATCAGTTTCACAGATTAGAAGGAAACTGAGAACAAAGAGCAGTCTTTTAGCATCTAATTAGGTAGACAAATCAATACAAACAAAACAGGCTAAGTAACGACCTGGCCTTGTCCGAAGATCAGCCCAGATGTCCACATCACTTTCTCCCCACCTTCCTGTCGATCAGGCACTAATACATCTTTTTGCTTCTTCAACCAACACTACACAAAGAAAAAACAGAACACATAAACTTATTAAGTCAATCTCTAAGTGTCTTTTGACTCAAAATCGCCAAATCTCTTCCATTTTAAGAAAACTTCACGCTCAAGTAAGCATTATGTCGAACACTTAGACGGCATGATCCAAGAACAGTAATCAATCTTTTGATACATAACGTTAAAGTTAAATCAAGCACAGTTCGATTCGATCACAAGAGAACACAGACTCACCTCTCCAAACTTGGACCCGCAAGCCTCTTTGTTCCCGCAGAAGACCCACGAATCGCACAAGCAAGGCCCATCGTCGCCGCTGCACATAACCTTACACGCCTTGCAACATTCATCCGACGAATTAAACTTGAAATCCGTCCCCCACTTCACCGCCTTACCCCAAAGCTCCAGATTATCGACTCCACGGCAACAACCCTCGCCACCATCTACACGGGAGTTAGTGAACGGGACGGCGGAATCGAGTGTATGACCTTGGGGACTGAGTAGAGTAGAGAAGACAGCGTAGAAGATAAGACACGATATCAGACCGATGAGAAGGAGCGCGGTGGAGGTGAAACGGGCCGGATCTCCGTCGTTTAATCGACGGGGCATGGCCGGAGAAGAGTCCAAGGATTGACGAAGATGCGGAAGAGAAGAGAGGTTTCATGTGAGATTTAAAATAAGAAAAGGAACCTATCAATAATGATGAAGAGATGGTTGGTGAGTCAACTCGCGCGGCTGCCTCTCTGTAACCTTTGAACTTTCATGGAAGATTGTGATCTCATCTTTTTGTCCTCTTTTCAGGAAAATACTCTACTTCGATATTGAAGTAATCAAAACTCTGTCGTTTCAGAAAACCTTTTTGGGTTGAAACTCTATCAACAGATTCCAACCGTCTTGATCATGATCAATACATACATACATGAACTATGACTTTCACATACATTAACTAATATTACATGAGTTAAACTGACGGAATCTGAGCTGACCGTTACAATTTGCTTACATGTTCATAAAAAAATCCTACCTGCTATTAACACTTAAAAAAATAAGTACTTATTAGAAAACATTTTTTTTACAGTATATCATCAACCAATGTGCTAAACCCAATTTGGTGTTAAAATTCACTAGCATTGTGTATTTGTAAAAATAGATATATATTTTCTATAGCTGATTAAAACAGTGTCCATTTATTTTATTTATTATGAATAAAAGTAAAGGGAACCTTTCCTTCGATGAATATGAACCTAGGTGAGAATATTTAACTCATCTTACGCTCAATCACTCCTAATTCCAACATTCACAAGTATACAAGATCATGAAAGTAAATTGGGTTTGAATCAAGTTACCTAGATGTAGATCTAGACAGATCTTAAAACAAGGAATAAGAGGAACAAGAGATCGAGCAATAACGAACAAGGAACCAAGCAAAGCTCGGTGGTGGCTCACAGACAACGACCGGGGAATCGGCTCCGATGACGCGACAAAGATGGCCGACGAGGAGAGAGAGAGGTCGCGTGAGTGAGAGGAGAAAGAGACGCTGAGAGAGAGAAACAAAGAAGGATGATGGATAAGATTGAAGGGCTTCACTCTAGTTTTTGAATAGAAGAAAAGAGAGGGGGTATGGATCTATTTATAAAAAAGAAAAAAAAAGGAAAATCCCTAAGTTTAACCCTAATGAACCCTAGACCAAGCGGAATTTCCCTTAAAACCTAAGAAATTTGGGTTTAAGTTTTCAGGCATTATATTAAGTGTGTTCGACGACATTGCTGGATTCCTTCACAAGAACAGGAAGCCGGTGTTGTGCAGCCTAGGGTGATGATAGGCACCAGCATTAATCCCAAGTTCGTAGGAGGTAACTCATTCTGGATAGAAAAGCCATCAAGGAAGGTCTGCATGCTTAGTTTCCTCCATGAATAGAAGTGTCAAATGGGTGGGTTGCTCATGCGAAAACCCAGTCCAATTCATTTTGGGTCGGTTATGGGCACACCCAATTAACAAATGGTCCAACTAGGCAAAAGACCAATTGGTCCATAGTCCAATTATGCAAAAACTAAATGGACAATGGGTGTCCATGGACTTCTAAAAATCTATTTCCATGATTTTGACATAAAATATAGTTTTATAGTTTTGATGAAAAATATAGTTTTAACGAAAATTAATAATCAATTGTTTTGATGAAAAACCTTATTTCACAATTTTAGCGGAAAACATAATTTCAGATTTTGACAGGAAAAATGATTTTATTTTTTGTCAAACCCATCGTATTCCTCGCCAAAACCATAAATTTATGTTTTTGACAGAAAACATAATTTTACGGTTTTGACAAAAACACATTTTTTTACGGTTTTGGGAAAATAAATTTTATGGTTTTGGTGGAAAAAATATTTTTACGGTTTTGTCGGAAAAACATGTTTTTACGGTTTTGGCGGGAAAACATGTTTTTACGGTTTTGGCGAGAAAACATAATTTTATGGTTTTGGCGAGAAAACATATTTTGCGGGAAAACAAAAATTTATGATTTTGGCAGGAAAACATGATTTTATTGTTTTGGCGGGAAAATATGTTTTACAGTTTTGGTGGAAAATAAAATTTTACGGTTTTGGCAGGAAAACAAGATTATAATTTATGGTTGAACTTAAAATTTTCTATAATTTTTATGGTTGAATTTTTATAGTTGGATTTAAAGATTTACTTATATTTACTATAAGCATAAATTTTTAAATTGAGTGTATATAAATTGATTAAAATTAATTTGAAATAGTATTAAAAAGAAATTATAAATGGATGGGTTTGGTTTATGTCTAATTGGACATGGATGAAGTTGAGTTTGGATCTAAATGGAGTTGGATTAAATATGAATGTGGGTGATGTAGGTGCAGCAGTGCAGGAAAACAATAACCAATTGGACACACCCATTTAGGTGTGGTCCAACCCAATTGACAGCCATATCCATGAAACACTATAAAGAAGCAACTCTATCGTTTCAATCCATGCTTAATTTTAGTTCTTTGACTTAGTCCACCAAAGCGTTTGACTCACTTTAGGCTAGGGCTGGGCAAATAAACCGAACCCGAAAATCCGAACCGAATCCGACCCGATTAAAATGTATCCGAACCGATCCGAACCCGACATAAGTACCGAATGGATCTTGTTTTGCGGTATTTTGTTTTGCGGTATTTCGGGTTATGGGTTTTACCCGAACCGAACCCGAATTTAAATGGATATCCGAAAGAACCCGAAAGTTCAAAATTCCAAAACAAACCTGTACTATACCCAATATGAATTTCTAAGATGTATCCAAAACATAATAAGATATTATTAAATACCTACAATAAATTAATTATTACATAAATAATTAACTAAAATACTTAGTCTAATATATATTTTATTGGTTAATATTAATGTTTTATGCTTGACATTGCATTTGAAGTTTAGTTATAAATACATTTGTTTAGAATTTTAAACAATGTTGTTGTTTTTAAAATTTAAATAGTATTCTTAGGAATTTATATAATTGTTAGTTGTGAACTTTAATTTTTTATGTTTCATTATGTGTGATTTTCTTTCTTACAAAGTTTTGGTTTGTCATGAATCATGATATGTTTAATGTTTTCACGTATAGTTTGATGACAAGTTTTGTAAGTTGATGGACGAGTTTCAAAAAAATATTTTGAATGATAATAATATGGTTTGAAATAATTGAAGATATAGTAAATTTAATCAAGTATAAATTAGTAATTTTAGAACCAATAACCCGATTAGTATCCGAAACCGAAACTATTTCGGGTTCAACCGGATCTTGGACATGTAACTAAACCCGAACCGAACTCGACTAAACCCGAACCGAACCCGACACGATTTTTTATAATATCCGAATGGGGCTGAAACTCATGAACCCAAAAATCCGAAACCCGAATGAACCCGAACCGAAACCCGATTGGGAACCCGATTGCCCACGCCTACTTTAGGCTCTGTTACTAAAGGGGTCATAATATATTCAACTAAGAGTTTAAGATGATTTGTATTAAATGATAAATTTATTGTTATTCAAATGCGAATTTAAAAACATTGTAAAATGTTTAATCTACGGTTATTGAACAAAATTTAAGTTGAAACTTTAGTGGACTTATTAAGGATTTAATAGAATTCAAGATTTGAGTAAATCCAAAAAAAAAATCTGAGATTTGACTAAATACTAAAAAGATTTGTTACAAATTTTATAGAAGTTTAAAGAAATTTCAGAGTTTAATTTTTTTTAAAAAAAATATTTGTTTTAAATAATATTTTATTTTATTTTAAATTATTATAATTTGATATTATTATCGTTTTATGAAATATATAAAATATACATAATTTAAAAAAAAATATTTTTATATTTATTTCTTTTTAAACAGTTTGATTTTTTTTTAATGGAATAAGTTTTTTCTAAAAAAATAATCAAATTACCATCATAGGAGGTGGTATTTCAATTTATTATTTTCACTGTAAAATATCATCCAAACTCCATCAAATCCCATTTGATGGATTTTCTTGACAAAATATATATTTTTCGATAAACTAGAATTTGGAAGAACTTATACAAATGACCAATCTAATAGATACAATAAGAGAGGAAAATTGAAACAAAAATGAAATTCTCTCAAACCCTAAATCCAATAAAACCTCCTTAGAGTGTATTAGGTGGCTTCTAGACTTTTTGAAAGCAGTTTCTTAGCTAAAAAATAAAAGTCCAAACCTCATAGTTTTTTTTGGATGACATTCTATAGTTGTTTAAAAAAATCACACCAAATTCTATAATTCATCTACAATCATTTTAAAACTCACTAAAAATTAAATCACTTCAATTTCTGATTCAATACATCCGCCATAATGATTTCTTGTTCAGGTAATTTGTCGAACATTGTTATTTATCGAATATTCTTATACTCTTTTTTTATCCTAAAACCAAAAACGCAATAGACCTATTAAAGCTCTTTATAGAAAGATAAATTTCATAACAATCTGGTATTTGTTGGACACAAACACAAATAGACTAACGGAAACATCAAATGCTTCTATAATCCTCGACAAATACGAGTTCACAAGTCCTTGAAGCTCGGGAAGAAAGTGTCAACTCCTTGATCATCTTAAGGTTCACTGTATCAGCCAAGATTATTGCCGTGTTCAAGCAATGAATGTTTTTTAAGATGTAAACAACAGTATCTCTATCTCCTGGTCTCCCAAAGTATGGTGACCAGTTGAAAATTTGTAGACTCGACAACAGACACTCAGGAACTAGACTTGGTTCATTCCAGAGAAACCTAGAATAACGCTCACCATCAAGATGATCCTTAGACCAAGAAGAAGAATTAGATAAACATGATACTAAGCAGTAGGTCAACTAAAAAACAACGTTTACTGAAGAAACTTACTTCAATGTAAGAGAGGTCTAGTACTCTTAATTTAGGAGAATCTTTGAGCAACCGGCCAAGGATTCTAAACGGATACCGGTGGCACGGACAAATCTTTAGATGTTGAAGCTGGTTGAAAACGAAACCATCACCATACCCATCCTACCCAAAACATTTAAATTATTAACAATAATGAGTTTGAAGAACTTTCAGTTGATTAACATGACACTAAGAGCATGATTATCGGGGTAAATAGAGGGTTTCTTAAGGGGGACCACCAACACCACAAAAACCGTTTCCAAAACTCCCTAATTAAGAGTGATTTTTTCTTGTTTCTTGCACTGTTTGCGGGCCCAACTGACACGTGGCGGTCCGTGATTGATTCGTTTTTAATTTTTTTTTCTTCTAAAGCAGACAAAAACAAAATAAAAAATAAGAACTCCAAATGAGGTTTTAGGGTCATACTCTAATTACCTTTATAGAACATATTGTAAGACGTTTGACAGATATGATTGATCCAATAATCCTATCAATATCAAGGAGTTCAATATTGATATGTGCTTCCCTCAGCTTAGGCATATTCTTGAATACAAAGTAGTGTGTCATACAATTCAAATCTTCAAGTTTAAGATACTTCAAAGAAGGAGTATCTATCTCATACCCTTCAAAATTCCAACTTCCAACTAAACAAAGTGATAAACTCTGCAAAGACGGGACGATAATGCTGAACTTTGTTGCATTATCTTCCCCACTAAAAATCAATGATAATTCTTCAAGAATGGGACATAAAGAAAGAAGAGTTTGAAGATATGATTCATCTATGTATCTCACCCTCTCAAGTTCCACCGTTTTGAGAGAGGGAAAACAAACCAATGAGGGAACATCCACGAGAGTAATGTCATAAAGTTTCAAGATCACGAGTGATTTGCAAGTATAAAAGCTGCTTGGAAACATGATGTCCGAGTTCCAGGAGATTTTCAGCTCGCGTAAGTAGCGAGAAACTGCAAATCTACCCAACGTTTGATATCTTCAGGTTGACCACATGAATCGAGGCACAATCTTTCTATGACCGGAGCTCTATGTAATGGCAAATTCTTGTTAATAAAATCATCAAGTTCGTACGTTCGATGGTAACCGTACTCAAGTTTAGGCGACCACATCCATAAAAACCTCCATCTCTTAGACAAAATGCTAGTGGATACATCAATTTTTGTTGGAACAAATGATAATATTTTCACCAGTAAATCATCAGGCAATTCATTGATTATGTCCATCTCATGCAAATTATAGATACTAAAACGTTGAAAGCTGGAACGTGACAAACCTTAGAAGTTATTTGGGAGTGCCTTTTTTTATAATAAATAATACTTAAAAATATTAATTAAATAGGTTAGATATTGTTTTTCTTATTTCTTTTTTTATATAGATTATCAATAAAATTACTAATCAAACAAGCTTCATTATGTATAGGTATGAAATATATATTAATACTAACTTTATGATATGTATTAAGATTAATACAATTACATTTATTAGTTTACTTTTAGTTAATACAATGATATTAAATATTACAAGAAACTAAGATTTGCAAAAATAAATTTAATATTTTACATTAAATTCTGTTATATATCTTTGACATTAATATTCTATGAAGTTTTATTAAGGTTGAATCTAATATTGCTATTAAACTACTAGGGTTTTCATCTGCATGCACTATATACACATCAATAATTTAGTTTAACTTTTACGAAAGTTAAATATTTTAAATATTTTATGATACATACATAATCCGATACATTATCTTGTCTATATGTATAAGAATGCCATAAATCTTTAATTCATATGCATATTGTTTATTTTTATGGAAACAAATTTTGTTTTGGTTTTATTTTTTAAAAAATCACAATAGATGTATGATTTTCTATACTTATTGTGTACACTTTTGTACGTGTATAACTCTTATTTGTATTTTTGTAACATCAACTTACTTTATTAAGAAATATACGAGTTTACATAATCCTGATGAAGATTATTTGTAACAAATATTGGAACATAATAAAAGAAATGGAATGATGAATTGTTTGGTATATTTTCCTTTGCTAATTTCTATAATATTTAGAGTTTACATTTTTATAATAGACATTTAATAGTATGATATTTAGATTTTAGATTATTATCACAACAATATTTGATAAAATTTAATTACTAAATATTTTTTCTAAGATAATTGAAAAAGAAATACATATAATGAACTTTACCACAAACTAAGTGGGTTTTATTAGTTATTGATATAATTGTATACATAATCTAGAATATTAGATCTAGTGTCTAATTAACGATTCTAACCCGCGCTAAAGCACATATAATTTTTGGATGAAATATTGTATAATCATTTTTTCTTTATTTGAAGTAGACCGGGGCATAAAATATGTAACATGAAGTCCGAACCAAACTCAGACCTAAAAATTTAATTTGTATATACCCAGTCAAAATGTAATAAATATCAGAATGAGTCTTTTAGGGTGGTTCAAAAGATATATGAATCCGAAGTGTTATTAGCCGAACCCGAATGGATAACCCAAAAACTGAAAAACCCAAAAGATCCCCAAAACTGATTCAAATGTCTAAATAATTACAAATATAAATATGTACTTAAAATATTAAATTCTATATATTTTTAAATGATATCTAAAAATAACTATTAAGTTTTAAATAATTATTTTAAATAGGCAGAATTGCCAAATGTGACTCAAAACTTGGAGTCAAACCCAAAAGAATACCCAAACTTGGGTCAAAGGCAAAAGTAACTTAAAAGGCTATTGAAATTACAACTATCCCCTTGTGAACAAACAAAAAACGGATTTTTTTTTACGTTTCTAACCCTCGCAAGTCTTCTGTTCAGACGACTTAACTTAAAATCGTCTGGACAGTTATTCTTAAACATAATTTAAAAATTTTGTAAAAAATATTTTGATAAGTGAAAAATGGGAATTATGTAATTAACATATGTCTTAAGAGATATAAATTAAGATATAACAAATTTCAATTGTTTTCAGCATAGATGAGTGAAAGTAGTGAGTCATGATATTCTTTAGTTTATGTTTCATCAATATATGTTGTAGTATTGTATGTGTTCTTAGGGTTAAATTTTGGAAAGCATTAAAACCGTTTTTGAAAAATTTAAAAATTACCTAAGCGTGTTCATTTCTGTGTATAGTAAATAGTATTGAAGTATAATTTGATTTATATCGTGGTTAGTTAGTTAATTTAGTCATTTTAGTTTAGGGTTTCATTTTAGGGTCTAGGACGACTTAACATTTAGTCGTCTGTGAACGGACAACTAAATATTAAGTCGTCTGATGTACATTATCCGCCAGACGACTTATTTGTAAGTCGTCTAAACCGGACCAAACCTTAAATTTTTCCACTGTACTTTTAAAGCTAACCGGATTATTTACCCAATATATAAGGTGATTTTTTTTCTTTTCTGTGTTAATTTTTCGCAAAAACCCTAACAGTTCTCTCTCAAAGGCGATATCAAAGGCGATTTCGAGTTCCCACTATTTCCGAACAAACCATCGTTCTCAACGTCGGCTATCTATCTCACTTCATTCTCACCGTTCTCACCGCCGCTTCATCTAAACAGGTAGTATAAGCCGCTTCTTCTAAACCCTAGCGCCGCCGCTTCCTTTGTTGTTTAGTTAGGTTGGATGTTGTTTTCCTCTCATTTTACGGTTACGATTTGTGATTTCAAGCAATTTGTGGATATTTTCATTTCAAATTAGGGTTTCAAAGATTGGGGCTTTCAATCGATTTGTGGTCTAGTTAGGTTGGATGTTGTTCTCCTCTCATTCGTCTGGTCAGCTTTCAAATGTTCTACTGGAAGTCTTGGTAGACTTATAATTAAGTCGTCTGGAAAGTCTTCCAGGTGGACGACCCAGACGACTTAATCTAAGTCTTTCAGGTGGACGACCCAGACGACTTAGAATTAAAATGTTTCCAATTCGTTTCTTGTTTGCAGATGGCGAATCAGCATGAACCTCACTTCTTGAAGCCTCTGCTTCCTTGTTTCGACTGTGGCGTGGTATACACACGCTCTCTATTTCTCCTCTGTTTATTTCCTTTGCTTATCTTCTCCTTTGTTGACTTGTAGACAATACCACTTGCCTTCTACTCAAAACACGTACAAGGCAAGCCGAACGAAGAAAAATGGACACTACGATCGGACGCTTCACACCAAACTTGGGAAGTTATACAAGAAGGAAGAAGACTCACCGATGGTTGGGAAGACTTCTCCCAAACACACTCCCTTTGCATCGGTGACATTCTCGTGTTCAAAAAGGAAGGAGACATGGTATTTCATGTGACTCCTTTCGGTCGTAGTGGTACTGAGATTCAGTATACACCTCCTCAAGGGGATGATGCTGCGGATTGTGCCTCAACTTCCTCGCCTCTTCCTAAATGATGGATGTTTGTCTTGCTATTGTCTTATTGTAATCTGCTTCTAGCGGACTTGTAATGGATGACTTCTATGTTGTTGTCCCCTTGTTTCAAAATGTTTTTAAACCTATGACTTGTAATGGATGATCAACTTTTATAACTACAACTCCTTTTTCCTCTATGTACAAATCATGGTAACACCATTGTGGATGGTCTTAGTAGACAACTAATAATTAAGTCGTCTGGAAAGTCATCCAGCCGGAAGATTTGTCAGACGACTTAATTTATTAGTCGTCTAAGAAGTCTAACACAAATTCTAACACAAATTTAAAAATTACCTAAACGTGTTCATTTCTGTGTATAGTAAACAGTATTGAAGTATAATTTGGTTTTATAACGTGGTTAGCTAGTTAATTTAGTCATTTTAGGGTCTGGGAAGACTTAATATTTAGTCTTCTGTAAACGAACGACTAAATATTAAGTCGTCTGATGTACATTATCCGCCAGACGACTTATTTGTAAGTCGTCTAAACCGGACCAAACCTTAAATTTTACCACTGTACTTTTAAAGCTAACCGGATTATTTACCCGATATATAAGGTGATTTTTTTTTTGTTAATTTTTTACAAAAACCCTAACAGTTCTCTCTCAAAGGCGATATCAAAGGCGATTTTAATTCCCACTATTTCCGAACAAACTATCGTTCTCAACGTCGGCTATCTATCTCACTTCATTCTCACCATTCTCACCGCTGCTTCCTCTAAACACTAGCGCCGCCGCTTCTTCGAAACCCTAGCGCCGCCGAGTTCCTCTAAACCCTAGCGCCGCCGCTTCCTCCGAACAAACCGTCGCTTCCTCTAAACACTCATTGCCGTTTAACATAAAACGTTGTCTCTATCAATTTACTCATTCTAACCGTTTCACGTTTATTTTTTCAGATCTATAACCGCAATGACGAGTACTCCTTCTGCGACTAGTCAGGTACTCCTTCTGCGACTAGTCAGGTCCGCTTTAAAGTTTTCTACTAGAAGACTTTTAATTTAAGTCGTCTGAAAAGACTTCCAACTGGACGACTTAGTAGACGACTTAATATTTAGTCGTTTACTAAGTCCTCCAGTTGGAAGTCTTTTCAGACGACTTGTAATATTAGTCATCTACTAAGTCATCCAGTTAGAAGTCTTTCCAGACGACTTAATTACAAGTCGTCTACTAAGTCGTCTTGTTAGATTTAGCTTGTTTAGCTTATCTCTATTGTTGTCTTTGATTATTTTTCAGACAAAAAGGATGGATATTCCAGAACTCCCCCGTAGGTTATACACATTAGAGGAAGAACCAGAAGCCCACAATAGCATTTCGTATCACACAGATAATAGAGAAGTTGTACACTGCTCTTAGGGAAGCCCTTACTGATGAAGAATTTGAAGAGCTCAAGGAGTCGAGTTTGGGAGTTTTCATCAAGTTCAAGGAGCAGGGATTTGGTTGGGCTTCAAGGCTGGTTCACTACATGCTCAGTTTCAAGCTGGACATCAAGAAGAAGTATGAGATGTGGTCTCTCGTTGGTCCAGAACCGTTGAGGTTTGCACTGTTAGAGTTTGAAAACCTCACTGGTCTAAACTGCGAATACATCGAGGACCTTGAGAGACCAAAATGTGAAGTTACCAAAGAGATGGTATCTTTCTGGGTGATGCTGGGAGTTCATCTGGAAGCAGGCCCAACTACTGATCAGATAATAGCAGCGCTGAAGAGATGTGATGATTGGTCTAGGGAAGATCGCAAGCGGCTCGCGTACCTTTCCATCTTCGCTGGATTCATTGAAGGGAGAAAGTTTTCAACCGCTACACGATCTAGTCTTGCAAGGCTAGTGATGGACTTAGAACGGTTTGAGAATTATCCATGGGGGAGAGTCGCGTTTAAGGTGCTGATGGACTCTTTGTGGAACAAAGATATCACTGTCTGTTACACGGTGGATGGGTTTATACAAGTTCTTCAGGTCTGGGTATACACAGTTATGCCGGAATTGGGTGCTAGTATTGGTGTTCCCAGAGCAAACAGTCCGTCTCCACCGATACTGGCTTACGAGGGCAGCAGAGGTCGCAGATCAATGAAAGCTGCTAGGGGTGGGCACTTTACCCGATACCCGAAGCCGCACTCGAACCCGGTCCGAAAAACCCGAACCGAAATCCGAACTGATGTAGTAAAATACCCGAATGGATATTGAATTAGGTGAGATTGGATATCTGAACCCGAACGGGTAATATCCGAATCCGAATGGATATCCGAAAATAACCGAACATATGTATACATACCTTATATTTTTAGTTTATATATCTCAATTTATTTAAAATATTTATATATTGATGTTATACATACTTTAAAATCACATAATATACATATAATTACGAATAAAATGATTTGATGCTCACTTTAAATGTATGACAAGCTTTTTGTTTCATGCATTAACAAAAGTGATATCTAAATTTTAAAAATAATAACGAAATTAGTATTTTTTTTTTGAAATGTTATCTCCAAATATATTAATCATTCAATCTATCAAAAATAAAAAAATTAATTAAGTGAAATTTATATTTTTATATACAAGAAACTTGAAAATGAAAATTTTAATTTTTTTTTCTTTCAAAATGTAAATACCCGAAAACCCGACCCGAAATAACCGAACCCGAACTAAAAATACCCGAACCCGACCCGAAGTACAAAAATACCCGAACGGGTTCTATACCTCTATACTAAAATACCCGAAAATCTGAAATACCCGATCCGAACCCGAACGCCCACCCCTAAAAGCTGCTATCTTAAAACAGGTATTTACTTCAATCCAAAAGACTGCGCAGACGACTTATACTAAAGTCGTCTGGAAAGTCTTCCAGCTGGAAGACTTACCGGACGACTTTAGTATAAGTCGTCTGGAAGGTCGTCCAGCTGGACGACTTAATTATAAGTCGTCTGGAAGGTCGTCCAGCTGGACGACTTAGTAGACGACTTTTAATTAAGTCATCTATTTAGTCTTTTTTTCAAATATCTAACTCGATTCTTCTATTTACTGCAGATCCGCGTGATCAACTTTGTTGAGAAGGACTTTAGTGAAATGTGGCCAAAATGGGACTCCGAGGTTGAGGACCTGCCCGCGGAGAACATTATTAAAGTCATGTATGATCGGAGACCGTGGAAGTGGACCATGGATTGCTGGGAAGTCACTGGTACTAAGGTTTATATAAATAAGTATTTACTTCGTATGTTTTGCTTTTAAATTTTGGATTTGACATTGGATATATCTAAACTGAACCAATATAAACCAAATTTGATGGATATATGGTTATTTTATGGATTTTAGGTTGTGGTAAAAATTAGAACCAAAATCAATGCGTTATATCTGAATATGATCCGTACATACAAATTTACCAAAATGAGACCTAGGATATGAAATAAATTAGAACCAAAATTCAAAATATCTAACACATATTCCAAGGATACCTAAATGCTCAATCATAACTTAAGGTATGTTTTATATTTTTCAATTAATTTTATTTTTGATAAAGATTTTACTTGTTTGTTGGAATAGTCAGTAAAACTATACTCATAAAAATATCAATTAAAATATGTTCCATTATATCATTAAATATTCATAGTAATTAATTATTGCTATTTATTTTATCATATATATATATATATATATATTTAATACTCTATCTATAAGAATTATGTATTTGGTGAAGGTTTTGAATAATTTGTTCCTTGCATTTGAATTAAAATATAATTGTATATTTATACGGATTTGTAGGCATATATAGTTTTTTTCTATATTGGTAAATAAAATATAATTGATTAGTTATTCAATTTTATTGTAATTATAAACTGAATTGTTGTAAACCAGATGATTTTGGGAATACACATAAGTGGGCTTATCTACTTGGTCTACACTTAGGCCATGGGCCCATATGTATGTCGGATTGGGCCAGCCCATTTACCATTTAGGTCAGCCGACATTTAGCATTGTTAACTTGTCCCACATCGACTATGTGATGTGGGCAAGTCGGCCATCTACTCATATATATATATATATATATATGTATCCTCTTTGTACTTATTTGATACACAAGAAAAGCAATAAGAACAAGTCTTAGACACAATCTAACATAGCCGCCTACCTCTCTCTCTATAACCTAGTTCTAGTTCGAGATCAAACCTCTAGCAAGACACGAGATTTACAACACGTTATCAGCACGATCCTGCTCTAAGCCCAACCATCTCGAGTCCTAGATTGAAGCTGTACAAGCCGGCACACCCCAACACCAACCCGGAACCCTAAATCGGCGAACCTCTCTCTCTCTCTTAGTTTTGATCGATTGTTTCGTAGATCTAAGAACTAATCCACTTTGTATCTTGTCTTTGGTTGATTGTTTAAGGTTCCCAAGAGGAAACCAAGGAAAAAAATCGACAAGGATTAAGGTATGTCATCAAACCTATCTTGAGGTTCATCGATTTTGTTTAGATCTGATGTTGAGGTTGCTACGGTTTGGTTTTTGATTTTCGCCATTGATAAGAACCATTAGGTTGCTAGATTCATTGTTAGGCTGCTAGAAAATCAAAACTTCTAAAACCTTAATCTAAAAAGGAAAACCTAAATCAATCCGATTTAGGAAAACCTAACTTAAAAGGAAAACCCTAATCCAAAAAGGAAAACCTAAATCAATCCGATTTAGGAAACCTAACCTAAAAGGAAAACCTAATTATAAAAAGAAAACCTAATTAGAAAATGAAACTTTCCTAAAATAGAAACTTACCTAAACTTACCTGAACTTACTAAAATAGAAATTTTCCTAAAATGGAAACTTACCTAAAATACCCAAACTTACCTAAAACAAAACTTTCCTAAAAAAGAAACTTTCCTAAAAAGGAAACTTACCTGAAAAGGAAACTTTCCTAAAAAGGAAACTTATCTAAAAAGGAAACTTTCCAAATTTCTAAAAGTATAAGATCTAAATCTTAAAACCCTAGATTAAATAAGGAAAGTTTTGTCTTTGCATAAAATTATATGCATTGGTCAATGATGCTAGACCTATTGGTCGATAATGCTAGACCCACTGGTCGATGATGCTAGACCCATGGTCGATGATGCTAGACCACGAACCGCGATTGGTCAGTGGTATGTACCATGCAGTACGAACGGATCACGAACGCGGATAAAAGACGACACGGCCATTCACGTACCATACGATACGAACCCGCGGTGACCCGTACGAACCATGACCCGCGATTAAACCATGAACCGCGGATGGTACACACCATGCGGAACGAACGGACCACGAACGTGGACGATGGATGGTACGTACCATGCGGTACGAACAGTCACGTACCATACGGTACAACCCGCGGTGATCCGTACGAACCCCGACCCGCGGTCAAACCACGATCACGGACGGTCGATCACCCGCACTATGCGGATAGACCATGGTTCGTGCAGGTCGATGATGCGTACCCTCAGGTACGGCTAGACCATGATCCGTAACGATCGATGATGCGTACCCAGTACGTCTAGATCGCGGATGGTTGATGACCCGTACCAGTACGTACGGATAGATCACGAACCACATGGGTCGATGAAGCGTACCACGATGTACAACCAGACCGTGTGCTTGTCCAATCGGTTTTAAAACTGATTTTCATTACGATTTTAAATGGACAAGAGATGTGGTATAATAAGACCTAAGCAATCTGAACCTTATGTTCAGATGCCAAACATCACAAACTTGGACTTTGCACCCCTCAGTGTCAAAGGTGACAATTACTTGCAATGGGCATTAGACATTGAGATATCTCTTGGAGCCGATGGCCTAGACCATTGTATCGTTGAGGATAACAATGCCAGCAAGAGAGAAAACTCAAAAGCCGTTATGCACATCCGACATCACATAGAGGAAAGCTTTAAAGCTCAATACCTCACAGTGAATGATCCATATGAGCTATGGAAAGAATTTAAGATGAGATATGATTATCAGAAGACTTTGGTTCTTCCAGCAGCCACCTAGGAGTGGATACATCTCATGATTCAAGACTTTAAGTCTGTGAATGAGTACAACTCAGCCTTATTCAGGATAGTCTCACAATTGAGGCTATGTGGCGAGATTGTAATTGATACGCAGCTGTTAGAAAAGACATTCCAGACAATGTATTCAAGCAATATGTTGCTCCAGCAACAATATAGACAAAAAGGATTTAAAACCTACAGTGAACTCATTCACTGTTTATTGCTTGCAGAACAGAA
The DNA here is from genome assembly GCA_905132885.1 of Moricandia moricandioides. Taxonomy (NCBI): domain Eukaryota; kingdom Viridiplantae; phylum Streptophyta; class Magnoliopsida; order Brassicales; family Brassicaceae; genus Moricandia; species Moricandia moricandioides. Next base: position 19,193 of record CAJHQQ010003460.1, read on the forward strand.
CAACGAGCTGCTCTTGAAGAACAGTGAGCTTAGACCCCCAGGTACTAAGTCTGTCCCTGAGGCAAATCATTCCCAGCCTAAGGATGGTACAGAGGCCAACCAAGTCCATCATGACCAAAGAGGTCGCAGTTCCTCATATGGGCGAGGACGCGGCCGTGGAGGTCAAGTGTGAGGATGTGGACGTGGTGGCCAAGGAAAAGGGTGTTTTACCCCTTATGACCATCCAAACCAGTCCAATTATGGACGTGGTAAAAGCAAAGACAATGGAACATCTTCAAGGTTACAGAATCCTGAGACTTCACCTTGCCACATATGCGGAATGATAAACCATTGGGCAAAGAATTGCCGAACTCTTAAGCATCTGGTCGACCTCTATCAAGAGAGTCTAAAAGGCAAGAATCCAGAAGCTCATATGATGTATCAGGATGATGAGGGTGACTTTGATCACAACCAAGATGACCTTATGGGTCACGAAACTGATCATAGCAAAGACGATCCCATGGATCATGAAACTTTAGATATGTTGAAATGATAACCAAGTAGAATAAAGTGATGTTTTGGTGTTTAGGCCTTTATATTTCTAAGTTTTTTTTCTACTATTTTATATAAAGTGATTGATTAAATAACATAAGGATAGTCAATATTATAAGACCACAAAATAACAAAAGGCATTCACCCAAATGAAAGACCCATTGAGTTATATACTTCAGTATAAATGGTTTCCACATTAAACCAATGGGCAAAGGAAACATCAGTTCCTTTCAGATTATAAAGGAAACATCAGTTCCTTTCAGATTATAAGCCTTATAAGAAAGTGGTCAAAGACTATACCTATATACTCTGATCTATACTATGCTAAGGATCAGTATGATACGAGCCAAAGAGCCATGGTAACTAGATTGGTATACCACATGAAATTACACTTAATGGCATGACCGGATTAGCCATCCGAGTCCAAACTTGATGCAAACCTAATATTGTAAAGGCACAAAGAGTTATCCCGTAAAATCTCACATTGTGTAACATGTAAGGGAAACTCATTAGGCTTTATTGTCCTAAGCATCACGAAATTATAAGTATGTTCATGAGGGGGAGTGAGGACAAATCCCGTAGTCCATAAACATACTACAAATTCGTGTACCATGGTATATTACCATGCTATAAACGGCTTAGAGTTCTCAAACTCTCTCGGTGGTACATCATCCACGTCAAGCCTAATGCTTAAAGGACATCATAAAATTACATGACTAAAGATGCATCAGGTCATATAAGTGAGCATAGATATTCTTATCTCAGATCAAGAGTCATAAACCAGACATATACCATCTTAAGAGAATCTGAATATTCCACCACAGACATATGTGCCACTTAAGATGGAACCTCAGCAGAGGATTGAGGATGAGAATATATGTTGGATGGGAGTATGACTTTCTCCCACGAATTTTAAGGAACTTTGATCCAAATATGGGTGAGCCAGGTTCACGGATTGCATAAGTAATCCGACCATCCAACATTAAAAGGAGAAAGTTATAAGCTGGTAAAAAGAATGGTATCAACCATCATTGTCTTGGCAAGATCCTCAGACAAGTAAAGATAAGACGTCCAAAGCTAGTAACACTAGATGCCAGACACATTGACCCGAAAATAATACCAGCTTGCACCAAATGAATTGTTGTCCTAGAAGAGACACAATCAAGTTGCTACAGTCTATACAAGATAGACCAATATGTTCCATAATAAAGGAACCTCGGAAGGAAAAGAAATGGTACATAGAAATTCCCGAGGTCATAAAAGAAAATCATTCCCAGACATAGAAAATGGTCGACCACAATATAAGATACCATCAAATGGAATTTGGGACGCCAAAATCCATGGTACTTAAGGTGATTTGGGACGCCAAACACCAAAATATTAAAGGTCATAAGATTGCAATCAACTATGTCATGTCTGGAACACAATGGAACGCAAAAAAAGGTATCGATACCAATGATATAAGAATGCGCGTACAAAGTAGCACTTGAACACAAAACGAGGATCATAAACCCACATGTGAGTACTCATACTCATAATAAGAAAACTTGGGATCTAAAAGGTTTAAAGAACCTATTGAAATGGTGGACGTATTGGCCATAAAACGCCATCAAACCAGTGAATGGGGTCGTGTGAGGAAAAGAAAAACGTGAGATAAAAGGACATGGTCATGTGGTCTAAGACGTGCATGTTCCTACTTACAACATTTAAACATAGCTGATTACACAAGGTTACTCACAGAGACCAAGGAACAAATTATAACATATATAAGATCTGTGGTGGATGCTACTACAATCCAAAATGAAAATGTTTTGAAAGAAATGGTGATGTAGTAAGAAATATCTTAATCACTGGATAAAAGTACTAAAGATACCATAAAGATGAGAAAAGAAATTCTCAAAGAACGGTTTTGTTCCTTAGCCATCTAAGAACTGATACAGTTGCAGCTGCATATGATATTATCAACCAAGTGATAATTAGTGAATGAGTTCTATAAGAACCATCAGAATCAGTTCATATATTCATTATAAGAATGAAATTCCTTGTGTTCACAAACCAACTTGAAAGAAAGTTGATTGATTCCAAAACGATACAAGTTATCGATTGATTCTTAGACAAGTTATGATCATCAGATTGTGGTCTATATGATTTATGGTTGGTCCATAACTAAAACATATTGAAAGAAATATGAAATGGTCGTAAAGAATGTGGATTCCATCAATACCGACTATAGCAGGCTATAAAAGCTTCGGTCGAGGATATCAGTGTAAGTATGGCCGAACATACAGCCATGGTCAAGGAACCTTAGTCGAACCAAACGTTCTTATAAAGACCAGTAAGGTCGAGGCTGAATGGAATCACATAATACCGACCATGATGGCCATAAGGGCCATGGTCGAGAGCCAAAATTATTATGCCGACCAAATGGTCGACCATACGACCATGAAAGTAACCTAATTATCCAAGGTCCCTAGAGCCAAGTTAATTTCGGCCAGGTAAACCTCATGGACAACCATATGACCATATAAAACATATAATGGTCAAGAAATGAATCATTATGGTCGTGGTTAAGAAAGAGGTCATGAAACACAAGACCCAACCACGAGTGGCCTGATCATGAGCCATAGATACCATATAAGTTAACCATTGATAAAATGGATGACCAGATCTATATCAAATGGATATATTGATCATAACCATAGTCCATCAGCATGCATACATCTATGCATAATTTGAAATATAGCTGATGATGAAGAAAGGTAATGAAAGGTTTTAAGGAACTAATGGTAGTGGTAAACTTATACTTCGTTATTTATTTACATGGAACGAAAGGTTTAAAGTTTGTTTACACTAACCATACTAACCAACCCAAAGAAGGGAAGATTGGTTTTGCAGATGCAAATTTTTATTTGATCATAAAAAGGTTATGAATTTACTCATGGAGGAATTACAACCTCATGAAGGTCATTGAAACAAGCCAAGGCTGCAATTGACTTCATCAACCATCCTTTATAAAGACAATGCGGCCTGCATAGCCCAACTCAAGGATAGATACATCAAGGGTGACAAGACTAAGCATGTTCTCCCCAAGTTTTTCTTCACCCATGATCTACAGAAAGAAGGAGAGGTCAAGGTACTCCAAGTCAGATCCAGTGATAACTCAGCCGACCTCTTCACCAAGGCATTACCAACTTGTACGCTCAAGAAGCTCATGTTCCAGATTGGTATGCGATCATTGAAAATCCTTCAGTGATGTTCACTTCAGGGGGAGTAATGCGGTTGTACTCTTTTTTCTGTCTATGGCTTCCATTTTTTACCACATTGGGTTTTGGGTTTACCATAGAGAGGTTTTAATGAGACAGTATACAAACGCATTGCGAACTCTAGATGGTTATGGCATTCAGGGGGAGTGTTGTAAACCAGACGGTTTTGGGAATGCACATAAGTGGGCTTATCTACTTGGCCTACACTTAGGCCATGGGCCCATATGTATGTCGGATTGGGCCAGCCCATTTACCACTTAGGTCAGCCGACATTTAGCCTTGTTAACTTGTCCCACATCGACTATGTGATGTGGGCAAGTCGGCCATCTACTCATATATATATGTATCCCCTTTGTACTTATTTGATACACAAGAAAAGCAATAAGAACAAGTTTTAGACACAATCTAACCTAGCCGCCTACCTCTCTCTCTATAACCTAGTTCTAGTTCGAGATCAAACCTCTAGCAAGACACGAGATTTACAACATGAATTGATTATTTAAAAAAATAGATTAATTATTCAGTTCTTTAATTTTAGGCTAGTGTATATATTTAATAATAATTAAGCTAGGTAAAAATAAAAATAATAGGAAAGCTAGTTAAATGCAATGGTCAAGCCTAGACTATTTGTAAGTAGATAAAAGATAAAAAATAGAGTTCTAAATTAATAGAATAGATATGGCTGATAAAACTGCATAATGGATCACTTCAAATATTATTTTACTTTCTGTAAGAAAACATATTTTGAATTAGTTAATGCAAGGTAAATAATGATTATTTATTGTTTAGTTTTACATTAATATTTGTAAGAACTTCTAGAACCTGTTAAAATTTTAGGCTCGGTTACTAAAAGCAATTCCAATGAAGGTTTTTAGCTTCGGAGCTCTCAATATATATATATATATATGGATATAGTTATATTAGTAATTAATTATGGGGTTTTAAATTTTACGGGAAACTCAACCCAAAAGTTTTCTGCATAGATACTTTGGATTAGGTTTTCCGTAAATTTAATAACCTCATAATTAAATGTTAATATAAATATATACATACATATATATGTATTTTGAAAACTTTGGAGCTAGAATCCCTTGTTGGTGATGCTTCGGGATATATTCAACTAAGATTTTGAGATGATTTGTATTTAAATGAAAAATTTATTGTTATTCAATACATCCGCCATAATGATTTCTTGTTCAGGTAATTTGTCGAATATTGTAATTTATTGAATATTCTTATACTCTTGTTTTATCCTAAAACCAAAAACGAAATAAACCTATTAAAGCTCTTTATAGGAAGATAAATTTCATAACAATCTGATATTTGTTGGACAGAAACACAAATGGACTAACGAAAACATCAAATGCTTCTATAATACTCGACAAATACGAGTTCGCAAGTCCTTGAAGCTCGGGAAGAAAGTGTCAAATCCTTGATCATTTTAAGGTTCACTGTATCAGCCAAGATTATTGCCGTCTTCAAGCAATGAGCGTTTTTTAAGATGTAAACAACAATATCTCTATCTTCTGGTCTCCCAAAGTATGGTGGCGAGTTGAAAATTTGTAGACTCGACAACAGACATTCAGGAACTCGACTTGGTTCATTCCAGAGAAACCTAGAATAACGCTCACCATCAAGATGATCCTTAGACCAAGAAGAAGAATTAGATAAACATGATACTAAGCAGTAGGTCAACTAAAAAACAAACGTTTACTGAAGAAACTTACTTCAATGTAAGAGAGGTCTAGTACTCTTAATTTAGGAGAATCTTTGAGCAACCGGCCAAGGATTCTAAACGGATACCGGTGGCACGGACAAATCTTTAGATGTTGAAGCTGGTTGAAAACGAAACCATCACCATACCCATCCTACCCAAAACATTTAAATTATTAACAATAATGAGTTTGAAGAACTTTCAGTTGATTAACGGGACACTAATTAATTACCTCTATCGAACATATTGTAAGATGTTTGACAGATATGATTGATCCAATAAGCCCATTAATATCAAGGAGATCAATATTGATATGTGCTTCCCTCAGCTTAGGCATATTCTTGAATACAAAGTAGTGTGTCATACAATTCAAATCTTCAAGTTTAAGATACTTCAAAGAAGGAGTATCTATCTCATACCCTTCAAAATTCCAACTTCCAACTAAACAAAGTGATAAACTCTGCAAAGACGGGACGATAATGCTGAACTTTGTTGCATTATCTTCCCCACTAAAAATCAATGATAATTCTTCAAGAACGGGACATAAAGAAAGAAGAGTTTGAAGATATGATTCATCTATGTATCTCACCCTCTCAAGTTCCACCGTTTTGAGAGAGGGAAAACAAACCAGTGAGGGAACATCCACGAGAGTAATGTCATAAAGTTTCAAGATCACGAGTGATTTGCAAGTATAAAAGCTGCTTGGAAACATGATGTCCGAGTTCCAGGAGATTTTCAGCTCGCGTAAATAGCGAGAAACTGCAATTTCTACCCAACGTTTGATATCTTCAGGTTGACCACATGAATTGAGGCACAATCTTTCTATGACCGGAGCTCTATGTAATGGCAAATTCTTGTTAATAAACTCATCAAGTTCGTACGTTCGATGGTAACCGTACTCAAGTTTAGGCAAACACATCCATAAAAACCTCCATCTCTTAGAAAAGATGCTAGTGGATACAGCAATTTTTGTTGGAACAAATGATAATATTTTCACCAGCAAATCATCAGGCAATTCATTGATTATGTCCATCTCCTGCAAGTTCTAGATACTAAAACGTTGAAAGCTGGAACGTGACAAACCTTAGAAGTTCTTTGGGCGTGTAGTAGTTTGCTTTTTTTTATAATAAATAATACTTCAAAATATTAATTAATTAGATTAGATATTGTTTTGCTTATTTCTTAATTTTTATATAGATTTTCAATAATTACTAATCAAACAAGCTTCATTATGTATAGGTATGAAATATATATTAATACTAACTTTATGATATGTATTAAGATTAATACAATTACATTTACTTTTAGTTAATACAATGATATTAAATATTACAAGAAACTAAGATTTGAAAAATTAAATTCTGTTAGATATTTTTGACATTAATATTCTATGAAGTTGTATTAAGGTTGAATCTAATATTGCTATTAAAACTACTTGGGTTTTCATCTGCATGCACTAAATACATATCAATAATTTAGTTTAACTTTTATGAAAGTTAAATATTTTAAAGATTTTATGATACATACATAATCCATTACATTATCGTGACTATACGTATAAGAATGCCATAAATCTTTAATTCATATGCATATTGTTTATTTTTATGGAAACAAATTTTAGTTTTGGTTTTATTTTTTAAAAAATCACAGTAGATGTATGATTTTATGTACTTATTGTGTACACTTTTGTACGTGTATAACTCTTATTTGTATTTTTTTTAACATCAACTTACTTTATTAAGAAATATACGAGTTTACATAATCATGATGAAGATTATTTGTTACAAACATTGGAACATAATAAAAGAAATGAAATGATGAATCGTTAGGCATATTTGCCTGTGCTTATTTGTATAATATTTAGATTTTACATTTGTATAATAGACATTTAATAGTATGATATTTAGATTTTAAATTATTATCACAACAATATTTGATAAAATTTAATTACTAAATATTTTTTTCTAAGATAATTGAAAAAGAAATACATATAATGAACAACTAAGTAGTTTTTATTATTTATTGAAATAATTGTATTCATAATCTAAAATATTAGATCTAGTTTCCTACTTGATCTAATTAACTATAATATGGTTGATATGACTGCAGAATGGATCACTTCAGATATTATTTTACTTTCTGTAAGAAAACATATTTGAATTAGTTAATGTAAGGTAAATAATGATTATTATTTTTTTTTAGTTTTACATTAAGATTTGTAAGAACTTCTAGAACCTTTTAAAACTTTGTTAACTGACTATAAAGAATTTAGTAGATCTTTTCCATAGTATATTCCTTTGTAATTTATATATTTTATATTCTTATATGTTTGCAGTTATCTATCTATTTCCAAAAAGATAAAATGTCTGAAATTATCAAAATTTCTTATTTTTAGTTTGTTAACTAATATTATATTATAATTTGGGTTTATGCATTTATATAATTAATTCTTTCATATTATCATTCAGAAAAATTTACTGTTAATATTTCTTGCAAATTTTACTGAAAATTCAACATAACTTATTTGGTGAGTCTCTTTAGATTATTTATTTTATATCTATCTTATAAACATAGTTTTATAAATATATATCTAATATAAATAGTTTCATATCATATTTAAATTTATATGTTTTATAGATTGCTTTATAAATTTTGGCATAAGCATGGATCTTATAATTGTTATCAGTAAATTCTTCCTTTTGAGACCATTAGTTTCACTTGATTCTCCTTTGAGGAACTTAGCTGAGTTACCATGATGACTCTCCAGCCACGTTTTCCTTTTGATTCCACCTCATACTCAGGCTTATCGCCAAGACCAAACGGGTTGATGGGGTTGTACATCTCTTCCATATTATTGTCACCCTCGAACATGGTCCTCTTCCCTGAATCATTCCATAACTCATCATCATCAGCAATATTCCTCTCATGCTCTTCTTGATCAGGATCTACAGCATCAGCAACGTCATTTCCTTGCTCCTCATGTTCATTAATCTCTTCATTGATTATGAACGTCACCAACAACATCTTCTTCATTATCATCACCAACATCCCCTGCAACCCCATTTTGAATAACACACGCGCCTGAATCATGTGTTATCATTCCACAAACCTCACAAAACCCTCCTAGTCTTTCGTATTGAGTGTTAACTCCACCGTTGGAGCACCAACATACGTTCTGCAAAAGCGTCCATGGCGCAGAACCGTTTCCATCGCTTCTTTAAAAGGGAAAATGAATTAAAATCGCATTGCTTCAATGGACTAGACCATCCAAAGCCAAATTCCTTGGCATAGCAGCCACAATAGCTATAAGGTTCTGTCAGGACGACCCATCAGGTTGAATCGATTTTCTTCCGTAGCCTGGCGAACAACCTCCGTATGTAGGAGAAACAAAGCATCATTCGCTCCCAAATCAATGTTTTGAAGAGCTTGCCGAATATTATCAACCATTTTGGAAATGATAAGATAAAATCACCAAGTATAGAACATACCTATGCTAAATCTCTAGAGTTGTTGGTCCATCACAAACGAACGTGGAGTTTGTTGTGGAGATAACTGACATGTGACATCGTGGGGAGATTCTGTGAAAAGAAAACCCATCTTTGTCTTCAAAATCATCATCAACCATCATGAAAGTGATAAAAACTGCTAGACTTGTATCGTAAAGTCGCCTTTTTCGCCATGTTCCTTTGTCATTTAGTCTAGTATTAATTATTTTAAATTGTGTAAAGAAAACTTTATGAATATATATTTTCTACTAAAATAAAACATGTATGCTACATTTTGTTTTACAACAATTTATACAAAAAAATCATTCTCGGTAAACTTTTCTATCAAGAAACTAATTAATAAAAAAAATATATTGTGAGATGTACAGTACAGTAAAGTAAATAAATAATGATAGATATTGTTTTTATTTGGTCTATGGCATCGAAAATTGTAAGCACGGCTTTGGTTCAAGGCAAACCTTTGATCAACCTTTTCATTTAGGTGTAATATTTTGCGTATTGAAAATGAATTATTGGAAACAAATAATTTTTAAGTTTAGTGGTATATTTTTAACGGACTTCCCCATTTGCTTTGAAACTTGAAAGCATATGTTATCTTTTATTTTATTTTTAAATATGATTATATATTAAATACTCCCTCCGTTTTTTTATAATTGACGTTTTAGAGGAAATTTTTTGTTCCAAATTATTTGACGTTTTCAATTTTTATGTAAAATTTATTAGTAATTAATGTTAGATGACCAATGATATAATAGCTTCTATTTTACTATTGGTTGAATTGTGATTAGGTAAACAATTAATGATGTTTTTGTTTAGAAAATGATAAAAAATTAAATGTTTCTTAATCTGTGTGCATAATCCTAGAACGTCAAATATAAAAAAGCGGAGGGAGTATTTCCAAACATAGACATTAGGACAGTATATAAAGACATAATTAATGCAAAGCTTTTTAGGGTGGAGTGTTTAGCAGAATATAAGAAACACAGAGTATGTTAGGAGTTTTTAACATGGTGAATTTCATTTTTTTCTTAAAAATCAGTTTTTCTTTCCCTTAAATAAGAAACATCTGTGCTTTGGTTCTTCCACTATTCGCGGGCTCTACTGACACGTGGCGGCTCGCGAATGATTTATTTTTAATTTTAATTTTTGTAATTAAAAAAAAGGAATTAAGAAACTTAAAAGGGTTTGTTGGTTAAATATGACCTAAGAACTCTACATTAATCATACTCTAAACAGGCAAAAATTAGGTGAAACAGCCTAGCTAGGTTACGATACCAAGACAAAATATCTTCTAACAACACAGATGTCACCCACGTAGGTGTCCGACAGCCACCACGCGTGAACTTCTAATCAAAAGAGTCAACTTGTATTAGATCCACTGCCTCACAAGTCCGAGATAAGGCGTACTCCTCCACCCTCATGACGAGGAAGAAGAAGATCCCAGACCGGAGAAAAAGCGAAGATCAGGAACTATCATCTCAATGGAAGATCCTCCGACACCGAAACCTCCTATTCCATTAGAGAAGATACTTCAATTTTGATAACTGACAACACAGTTTCCGGCGACTTCTCGTTGTCCTCTAACAAAGAGTGGACGTCGTAGTTGAAAGCTTGTATATTGTGTAGAAGCCAAAAACCCGAATTGATATAAACGATTAAAATAAAGCGATGTTAAGGAAATATACGATTCAAAAGACGAGATAAAACCCGAGATTAAAAACGATTAGAATTATAGACCATGGAGTCGAGACGAATCTCTTTCCTTAACTCTTAATATTCGCTCCGTAGTGAGACGGACTTGTACGAATTAGAGCCCAGGATACAACCATGATAGACGATTCACGCTTCACTCGTGAACGTCCCTAACGAACTAATAAATCTACGAACACTCTCTAAAACTTACGCTAGGGATTTGCTGGTTTTCGATGAGAAAAACGTTAAGAAATGAGGAAGGAGGAGACGAGTTTATAAAGAGGAGTAGTGGAGAGGTTTTTTCGAAACGGTAGCGAAAATCTCGGGAGTAGTGCTTGAGAAACTTTCTCCGCAAGATTTCGTCGTTCCTATCCAGTTTCGAACAGATAAACTGCTTGTCGTTTGTGGACGAACTACGCGTCGTTTAAACACAAACGTCATGCTGTTTTATGGACAAAACGTTGGGCTTAATTGGGCCCAAAAAGAACATCTTGTAGTGGCCCTGGGGCCACATTTACCCAAGCCCAAGCCCAAGCCCACGCCCACGCCCTTGCCGAGCCGAGCCGGCCGGACGGCGGCGGCGGCGCGCGCGTGGGGTGCCTCCTCTCTCTGAGCTGTTTACACTATGCTATCAAAGAGTCATATATATACAACTCAAAATCCTCTTTTCTAACCAATGTGGGACAAAACTCAACTTGTAAGTTTCATGTGTTCAAGATCACAACTTCATCACATCATTTCTCATTCAATTTAAATCTGTTTTTGATGTTTCAATATATCAGATTGTAGTACTCATTACAAGCTTTACAATGATGTATTAACATGATCAAGACGACCACCGGTTTGGCCGGAAAAGCCACCGGAAAAGTCGAAAAAATCACTGTGCAAAAAACAGTTTCCAACAATCCCCCACATGAATAGAAATGACTCTAAACATATGCAGACTAAATGCAGACTCGATAGACTCTAGTTACTATACTTATTTTAATCCTGACTAGACTAGACAGACTTATCGAGAGTGTTTGCGAAAAATTCACTGTGTTTGAGTTGGTGGCATTTTTAAGCATTGAACCACTCATAGTTAATATCTGTCGAGTTTACTTTACCAGACGGTGAACATGATGTCTTGAACCAACCGGTGTTTTATGTAAACCAAGACAACATGTATAACACAACTTCATTTTCTCGTAGAACTTAGTTCTCTATTGTGTTCATTGTGGCCCTGAACTATTCCTGGTTTTCATGAGTGAACTTAGAGAATATAGCCTTGCATTCATTCTCCTAGAAACGGCCTCATTTCACGCTCATTAGGTGATTGACCATGAAAAATATTGAGTAATATTTCGCTTTAGAAGCTATGGAATCATTAAAAGTCTATGCTTATCCTTCTCACATTAGCACTTTTATCATCTTAGGAGTTGGGTAGAGATCATAGTCTCAAAGTGCTTTTGGTAGATTTTGTTTGATTTTTTTTTCCCTTTGAACCTACGTCTTGGGATCTCCAGTCATATAGGTAGGGTTGCAATCAAGCATCCTCATTTGTTATAGGCTTTAAACCCATTCCTTTTGATGATTTAGCAACAATATCTCGTGGCAAACCTTTAGTGAATGGATCTGCTAGGTTGTCAGCCGATTTGATATAATCTATTGTGATTACACCATTTGAGATAAGTTGTCTGATGGTTTTATGTCGTCTTCTAATATGACGAGATTTACCGTTGTAGAGATTATTTTGAGCCCGATCTATAGCTGATTGACTATCACAATGTATTCGTATAGCTGGCACGGGTTTCTCCCACATAGGAATATCTTCCAAAAAATTTCTAAGCCATTCAGCTTCTTCTGCTGCTTTGTCTAAGACTATAAACTCAGATTCCATGGTGGATCTGGCTAACACTGTTTGTTTGGTAGATTTCCATGATATTGCTGCCCCTCCTAGTGTAAAAACATATCCACTTGTGGATTTTGAGTTTTTAGAATCTGATATCCAGTTAACATCACTGTATCCTTCTAAAACTGCTGGTTCTTTACCATAGTGAAGCCCAAAATTTTTGGTGTAGCGCAAGTAATTAAGTACTCTTGTTATACATTTATAGTGTGTATGACCTGGATTACTTGTATATCGACTAAGTACGTTTACTGCATGCGCTAGATATGGTCTAGTGCAGTTGGTCAAGTACATGAGACTTCCAATCACTCGTGCATACTCGTTTTGTGAAACCGCTTCACCTGAATTCTTTGTCAAGTGCATTTGGGGATCTAACGGAGTTTTTGCCATACTATTAGAGTAGTTTTTAAATCTCTCTAATATTTTTTGAGCATAATGAGATTGAGTTAAGGTAATTCCATTTGAATTTCTTGTAATTTTTACCCCGAGAATAACATCTGCTAATCCCATATCTTTCATCTCAAATTTTCCTTTGAGCATGTTTTTTGTGTGATTGATAATATCTTTATTACTTCCAATAATGAGCATATCATCTACATATAAACATAACAAAACATACGCATTTTTGGTAGTTTTGTAGTATATGCATTTATCACATTCGTTGATTTTAAAACCATTTGACATCATTACATTATCAAATTTTTCATGCCGTTGTTTAGGAGCTTGTTTAAGCCCGTAAAGTGACTTTACAAGTCGACATACTTTGTTTTCCTGTCCATGAATAACAAAGCCTTCAGGTTGTTTCATGTAAATTTCCTCTTCTAGATCACCATTTAGGAATGCGGTTTTTACATCCATTTGATGGATTTCTAGGTCTCTTAAAGCTGCAATTGCTATCATCAGCCTTATTGAGGTTATTCTCGTTACTGGAGAATAAGTGTCAAAATAATCAAGGCCTTCTTTTTGTCGGAATCCTTGAACTACAAGTCTTGCTTTGTGTAAACCAGGTGTTCCATCAGGGTTTAGCTTTCGCTTCATTATCCATTTATTCCCTAATGCTTTGCAGTCTGGTAGTAAATTTGTTATATACCATGTATAATTTTGCATGATAGAATCAAATTCACTTTTGACGGCTTCGTTCCAAAACGGAGCGTCTGGTGAAGACATGGCTTCTGCCAAAGTTTTTAGATCATTTTCTACTAAAAATGCCATTAAGTAATCTTCACCAAAAGATTTTTCCTTTCGAGCTCTTTTGCTCCTTCTAGGTTCATCTTTTTTATTTTCTGAAATATCATTAACAGATATTTCTACATTTGACTCAGTTTCTGAAATATTATGCTCGTCTCTTTCTTCTCGATTTCGTTTTGAACCTTGTTTTTCCTTGCAAGGAAAAATATTTTCGAAGAATGATGCATTTCTTGATTCCATTACTGTATTTTCATGAATATCTGATATTTCAGATTTATGTACTAGAAACCGATATGCACTACCATTATTTGCATATCTGATGAAGATGCAATCCACTGTTTTTGGTCCAATAGTGACCTTCTTTGGTGGAGGTACCGCAACTTTTGCTAAGCACCCCCACACTTTGAGGTATTTATACGAAGGTAAATTACCTTTCCATAGTTCATATGGAGTCTTGCCAGTTACTTTGTGTGGAATTTTGTTGAGGATATAATTAGTGGTAAGCAACGCTTCCCCCCACATGTTTTGGGGTAACCCAGATTCCTGCAACATTGCATTCATCATCTCTTTTAGAGTTCGATTTTTGCGTTCAGCAACTCCATTAGATTCTGGTGAATAAGGAGCTGTAGTTTGATGAATTATTCCATGTTCTTTACAAAATGCATTAAATGGACCATCATACTCTCCTCCTATGTCGCTTCTAACTATTTTAATAATTGTTTTAAGCTGATTTTCAACTTCGAGTTTAAATTCTTTGAATTTCTCTAAGGTTTCATCTTTTTTATGTAATAAATATACATAACAATATTTTGTGCAGTCGTCTATGAAGGTCACAAAGTAATTTTTCCCACCTCTAGTTTGTATATATTTTAAGTCACATAAATCTGTGTGAATTAAATCTAGAGGTTTGTTAGTTCTTTCAACACGAGGTGAGGGTGTTTTTGTGAGCTTAGCCTGTACGCATACTTCACATTTTTGTTTACTTGTTTTGCATTTTGGGATTAAGTTTTGATTCATTAATCTTTGTATCGATTTGTAGTTTACATGGCCTAATCTTTCATGCCATATATTAAAAGACTCAACCAAATAAGCAACTGGCTCTTTCTTATTCATTGAAACTTTTGGAGCTACAATTTTTGGAAGGACTGTCATTACATTCATCTTGACCAGTCCATCCTTAACATACCCTTTTCCCAAATACATCTCATTCTTCCTAATCACGAGCTTGTCCGCCTCAAGAGTTGTGGCGAATCCATTCTTGCTGAGCAAGGTTCCCGAGACCAAGTTCTTCCTCATGTCAGGCACATGCTTCACATTCTGCAGAGTGACTTCACGTCCAGATGTCATCTTCAGAACCACCTTGCCGCGGCCTTCAATCTTGGAGACTGCAGTGTTCCCCATGAACAGCTTCTCCTGAGTCTTGCTTTTCTGGTAGGTGCTGAACATCGTCCTATCAGTGCAAATGTGGGTAGTGACACCAGTGTCATACCACCATTCCTTAGGGTTGTTGCTTTCAACCATGTTGACTTCAGTCACCACTGCAACGAGATCTTCTTCAGTGAGATTCGCCTGAGCCTTCTCATCTCTGATCTTGCTGCGACACTCAGTAGTCATGTGACCAACTTTGTGGCAGTAGTGACATTTTCCCTTGAATTTCTCCACATTTGCCTTGATCTCAATGCCTTTCTTCTTGAAGTTTGGACCAGAAGCCTTCAAATTTAGAGCTGTTTTGAAAGGTTTTGCAGGAGATCGGGCAATTTCCTTTCCTTTACCTTTCATTTCAGCCACGTTGACACTATGCTCTTTAGCTTGGAGCATCTTGTCATCATTTCGGTTCCTGGCTTCCATCTGAAGCCTCTGAATGAGATCTTCGAGTCTCATCTTCTTCTTTTTGTGCTTCAGGTAGTTCTTGAATTCTGCATAGCTTGGAGGAAGCTTTTGGATGAAGCTGAGAGTTGTGAATGTCTCACAGATGGACATTCCTTCAGCAGCAATTTCATGGCAAATGAGCTGAAACGCTTCCACCTGATCCATTATGGGTTTTGAATCCACCATTTTGAAGTCATGGAATTTTGCAACCACATACTTCTGACATCCAGCGTCCTCACCTCTGTACTTCTTGTCCAGTGATCTCCATAGTTCTTTTGACGTGGGAATCTCACTGTAGACTTGGTACAATGGGTCAATAAGGCGACCCAAAATGTATTCTTTGCAGATGTAGTCGGACTGCATCCAACTATCAACACATGCAAGAGTGTACACATCATCAATCCCGTAAGGGACAAGGGGCTTGTCTTCCTGGGTGAGTTTATCCAGCTTCATTGTTGTCAAGAAGAACATCATCTTCTTTTGCCACGTTTTGAAGCCTTTGCCATCAAACTTTTCTGGCATTAATCCTTGAGTGATCAAGCTTGGTACAGTCGGAGGAGTTGGAACTACAACCGGAGCACTTGTGGTTCCTTGAATAGGACCCGTTTGATAGAGACCAGCACCGAACAGGCTTCGGCGTGTGGTTTCATCAGCAACATTTCCCACTGGAAGGGTAGGTGTCGTTGTTGCAACGGTTGTTGTTGTTGCATCAACAGTTGTCATGGTTGCATCACTTTGAGCAGCGTTGAGTGGAGTCTGCGTATCAATGGTGGTGTCAATGGGGGTGTTGTTAACATCCGTCATTTTTCTGTTGAGAAAACATGAAAGCAGATTAGACTCCAATCAACAAATAACATATTATTTCAAATAAATAATAGTTTAAAATCGATTATCATTTTTGGTGTTTTTATTAGATCGCTTAAAGCGTTACAAACCACCAAATCATATCGATATAAGTCTGAAAAAATGTTTTGCAAACTCGCTTAAAAGCGTTCGCAGAAATCGTTTGTGTAGACTTATAGATTGTTTCACAGACATGCTTTGGAAAGCTATTGTGAAAACAAATCGTTTTTATAATATTTTTTTTTATGATTCATGTAACAAAAAACGTTTCGCGATAAAGCTATGAAGCAAAACGCAAACCGTTTTCAGATAAACAAGAAACGTTTCGCGATAGAGCTAGGAAGCAAAACGCAAACCGTTTTCAAATAATTAAGAAACGTTTCGCGATAGAGCTAGGAAGCTAAACGCAAACCGTTTTCAGATAATTAAGAAACGTTTCGCGATAGAGCTAGGAAGCTAAACGCAAACCGTTTTCAGATAATTAAGAAACGTTTCGCGGAAGTGCGTAAAGCAAATCGCAAACACCGTTTCGACATAAAAAATAACCGTTTTAGAAATCCTTGAAATCGTTTTATAAAAATGTATTAAGATCAATCCGATTAAAGCTTATATGTAATAGAAGCGATTAAGAGTTAAAACTGTAGAAGCCTAAAAACCGAATTGATATAAACGATTAAAATAAAGCGATGTTAAGGAAATATACGATTCAAAAGACGAGATAAAACCCAAGATTAAAAACGATTAGAATTATAGACCATGGAGTCGAGACAAATCTCTTTCCTTAACTCTTAATATTCGCTCCGTAGTGAGACGGACTTGTACGAATTAGAGCCCAGGATACAACCATGATAGACGATTCACGCTTCACTCGTGAACGTCCCTAACGAACTAATAAATCTACGAACACTCTCTAAAACTTACGCTAGGGATTTGCTGGTTTTCGTTGAGAAAAACGTTAAGAAATGAGGAAGGAGGAGACGAGTTTATAAAGAGGAGTAGTGGAGAGGTTTTTTCGAAACGGTAGCGAAAATCTCGGGAGTAGTGCGTTGAGAAAATTTCTCCGCAAGATCTCGTCGTTCCTATCCAGTTTCGAACAGATAAACTGCTTGTCGTTTTTGGACGAACTACGCGTCGTTTAAACACAAACGTCATGCTGTTTTATGGACAAAACGTTGGGCTTAACTGGGCCCAAAAAGAACATCTTGTAGTGGCCCTGGGGCCACATTTACCCAAGCCCAAGCCCTCGCCGAGCCGGCCGGGCGGCGGCGGCGCGCGCGTGGGGTGCCTCCTCTCTCTGAGCTGTTTACACTATGCTATCAAAGAGTCATATATATACAACTCAAAATCCTCTTTTCTAACCAATGTGGGACAAAACTCAACTTGTGAGTTTCATGTGTTCAAGATCACAACTTCATCACATCATTTCTCATTCAATTTAAATCTGTTTTTGATGTTTCAATATATCAGATTGTAGTACTCATTACAAGATTTACAATGATATATTAACATGATCAAGACGACCACCGGTTTGGCCGGGAAAGCCACCGGAAAAGTCGAAAAAATCACTGTGCAAAAAACAGTTTCCAACATATTGATCAAAATAGATTGATGTACAAAGGTTTATATGAATGATACAGTTACGAGATTGTAGAAGATCTCCCTATATTGTAGGAGGATTACAAAAGACTATGAACAGAATAAGAATATGAGTTGAATATTCTTTCACCCTCCCTCAATTCGGACATTAGATTTTCTAACGGTCAAGCTGTTCTAAAAGGAGTTGAATAATGATGATGAAGACAGTACAGATCATGAGTGAAGAGAAAAGAAAAAAAAATGGATGAGATGAGATGAGAGCTCGCTCTGATACCATGAAAACTTGTATATAGCTTGATCAAAATATATCGATGTACAAAGGTTTATATGAACGATACAGTTAGGGGATCGTAGAAGATCTCCCTATATTATAGGAGGATTACAAAAGATTCTGAACAAAATAATAATATGAGTAGAATATTATTTCAGTAGTCCCGACGAGTTACTAGAGCGGCGGAGCTCACGAAGGGGTTGCACACCGTTTGCACATGAGAGAGAGTAAAACCTCAAGAAGATACCGGATCGAGAGGATGAAGACTCGACGAGAAACGACAAGGACGCCGGAGACCGGTTTGCCTTCACCCTTGTGAAAAAGGCGACTAGGATTTTGAGAGAAAGTTTGATGGAGCATGTTGGGGTGAATGTGCTGCTCAAAGGCTCAATATGTTTTGGTTACTTATCCCTCCACTAATTGAATCGGTATGAACAGTGTCGTCCCTATCATCTCGAGGCATTGTAGATAGCCTCTTCATTTCTAACACGTGGTGATAGAGTAGTATCTTTCTTCTCTCAATTCGTTATTTACAATACTGTCCATGTTGCTAATCTTACTTAAGAAAAAAGTATTTATCAGACCAAACCGCTAATGTATGATTAAATTTAAAAAGCCATAAGACACAAAGTTCAATATTGATGACTAGATTGATAATTATCCCATTCTTTCAAAAGTATCTTCTTAGTTGTAAGTTTTAATATTCTCTGTGTTTTTTTTTATACATATTAAAAGTTGACTATAAATACATCAAAAATGTAATTATTATTTTCTATAATTTTAAATTAATAATTATTGAATAATCTACATATAAAAAGTAAAAAATATTTCCTTACAACAAAATAGAAGTTCAAACATTTAATTTTAGACCGGGTGATTGTGGTCGAGTGGTAAGGAGACGGGACTGGGACGCCAACACGTTTCAGGTTCGATCCACCTGCTGCGCGAAACTAAGTCACAATTATCCTGGTCACCTTACACGGATATGGGCCCATGCTTTAGGGCCCATTTGAATACCCGGAAAGAGGGTCTATCCGTGGGCTGCACCTCCCCTTGGGGATTAGTCTGGGCCTCTCCATGGGCCTGGGATACTCCCAGGTTAATCAAAAAAAACATTTAATTTTAGAAATAGAAGAAATGTTAATTTTAACACAATATAATGATTATAAATATAAAAATTTGAAATTCCGTCTTAATCCTTATTTGACTTTTTAGGTTAGGGGTAATGAATTTTAATTTAGTTTGTTAAACTATTATGTTTAAGAAACATTTTATTATTATAAAAATATTATTCATTAAATATTAGAAGTTGAATTTACGACCCCATTTATCAAATTAAACCAACTTTACTATCTTGAAAATTTTATTAACATAATTTAAAGATCTTGTTATCAATAGATTTTGTGTTATATTCCCTCTTTTTCAAGATTTTTTATCTTTATTTTAAACTATAAGACTTTTCAGATTTCGATAATTTTTTCTAATTTTTTTTGATTTTGTAAATTGTTTTTATTAATTAAATTATAGTTAATTTGATAATTAATGATGTATGTATTTAAAATTTATAATATTAAATATTTTTAATCTATGTGCACAATTTCAAAATATCAAATTAAAAAAAAAACTGGAAGGAATAGTAAGTATTGTTAAGAACGTATTTACTAATTTAGAATAATTAAAAACCTGAAAAGGATCATGTTTGTCACGCTAATGGCAGACACGTAAAGACCGTACAAATCAAAATCATTGTATTAGTCACACACAATTCATCAAAACCATACATAACAAAAGGGGGATTTGTTAAAAATAACCTAAAATTTCAATTTAAATCTATAAGTGTACTCCAATTTCAATCAAATGCAAAACCAACCTATAAGAATGATAAAAGTACTATTTAACCCTTATGACCAAACAAAAAAATAGAAGTGTATTTTACGTTTATATCATTTGTTAGTCTACACGTAACAGAAAGAAGTCTACATATATGTAGATCTCGTACGAAGTCTATTCATTCGGTAGACTTGCTATGTAGTCTATACCATAATTTTATCTAATAATTTAATTTTAAAAATGTATAAAAATAATTATTGTAATATTTTTAACTAATCATTAATATAATGGATAATATGAAGTAAAAAAATTAAAATTTTCTATAATTAAACATTTTTAAGGAACATTTAGAGTTTAAGATTTGTGGTTAAGGGGTTCGTAGACATATTATAAAGTCTACATATATATAGACCTTTTTTTCAATCTACACACAATTTAACCTAACCGGATTTAACCAATATAATTTGATGATCAAATAAAACATTTACGGTTTGAGATTTGTGGTTAAGGGGTTCGTAGACATATTATAAAGTCTACATATATGTAGACTTTTTTTTTCAGTCTACACACAATTTAACCTAACCGGATTTAACCAAAATAATTTGATGATCAAATAAAACATTTACGGTTTGAGATTTTTGGTTAAGGGGTTCGTAGACATATTATAAAGTCTACATATATGTAGACCTTTTTTTCAGTCTACACACAATTTAACCTAGTATATAAATACGATTTCTCAAGCTTTTCAGGTAAAAAAAACTAATCTTCGCCGTATCTCTCTCTAGGCGATTTCCGGCGAACTTGATCCATGCAGTTTCCCATCCGCTTCGTCTCTGTTTGCTCCATCGCTCTGGTAAGTTAAATGTCTCTGCTTTACCTCTCTGTTGATAAAAAGTGACCACCTTTACCTTTTTCTCTTTTCAGATCTGAGCCGGCAACTTCTAAGGAACGGTGCTTCTCGTCTAAATCTCTTCTTCCGGTCAGTATCATGGCTTCTACTTCATCTCTCTGTCCTAGCCAGCAAGGGACTGTGCTTCATCTTTCCGACGTACGTCTCTATGTCATCTCTATCTCTCGTTTAACTAATAACCTAACAAGCTCATCCTTGTTTACTAACCTTTTAGTTTCTTTTGATTCAGATCTGAGTCGGCCAGTCTTAGATCCATTTCTCTAACGAGCATTGCATCTTCTCTAATCCATTTCTCTACTTCCGGTGAGTCTACTTCATTTTGAAGTGTAGTATGAAGTTTCGAATTTGTAGACTGAAGTTTTGAATTTGTAGACTGATATTTTGAATTTGTAGACTGATATTTTGAATTTGTAGACTGATATTTTGAATTTGTAGACTGATATTTTGAATTTGTAAACTGATATTTTGAATTTGTAGACTTCTCATGTAAACTGATGTTTTGAATTTGTAGTACACTGATGTTTGAATTTATAGGCTTCTCGTGTAGGCTTCATTTTAAATTGTAGACTTCTCGTGTAGATTGCACTTATATAATTCTCTGTTTGTGTCTTCTTGGTGCATGTTACAAAATGGATAAGCTTGATTTCCTATCGAGGTTGTATACTATAGGGAGGAGCTCAAGAACTGTGAGTAACAGACGGTTGTATCAGGATTTTGTACCAGACATATGGTTGTAACAAACTTATGCAATTTGCTTGCAGCAGACTTAAGTATTAGTCTTCTTTTACAGAAGACTTTTACAGAAGTTTGGTACTCGACTATTTATCAAAATATCATCATTTGTATCAGTATATTACTCTTCTTTCAGAGATTTTAATTCATATTCGACCAAAAGTACAATTCCAATACAATCCAGAGATTTACATATTAGTCTTCCTCTATAAGAGACTTAAAAAGAAGTCTACTTTCTGTTCAAGAAGACTAACATGTTGGTCTGCACGACAGAAAGTAACATTAGAACTAAAAGTAGTAGAAAAATTAAGACCTACGATTTCAACAAAAGTTCATCAAATAAGACAACATCCAAAGCGACAATACAGTTGATAAGTTAAATACATAAGACATAAGATAACATCAAAAGCAATAAGACACCATCCAAAGCAATAATACAATTGATCAATTCAACACATAAGAGATAATACATAAGACAACATCCAAAGCAGTAAGACAACATTGGTTTAACCTAGACAGTTTGGATGTGACCTGGTTGTTTGCACTGTGACAATTAACGTAGACTTACTAATATGTCTACAATTGTTTCCTAGCAATATAGCAAAATCAAAAGTATTATACTTTCATAATTACAACAGTTTTTCTATCCAAAATCACTCAAACCCATTAGGATTAACTATTACACACTTTCAAACGAAAAAATTGTGAAAAAAAATTAATGCATAGTACACAAATTAACTTTTAATGTATATTTCGAAATAGACTCCATGTTCAGTCTACAAAGTGGTAGACTTTCTTTTCAGTTTACATCCGTAGATGGTCAGATAGGTCTACTTTTTGGGTTAGTTTTTGCAATTGACCATTTTACGGGTTATTTTTTATAGTTGAAAAAAAATTGTGATTTTATATACGCAGACTTCGTTTTCAGGCGACAATTTCAAAAATGTTAGTTTTCGCTGTTAACCAGAATTTTCTAGGATTTGACTTTCAGAGGTAGACTAAATATACAGTCTACATGTTTTAATTTTTTTGAATGAGGTTAGTTTTGCAATTGACTATGTTTGACTTTTTAGGGGGTAGATTGAAATGAACGTCTACAGCTTTGCAGACTTCGCAAGAAGTCTACTCTCAAATCCGACGAGTCAGTTTTGCATTTGACCAAAATAAAAAAATAGACTTCACGGGTAGTCTACATTTTTTTTCTAGAAGAGAAGATTGCATATGAAGTCTACATATTGAAAAAAAATAATTAATTTTTAAAAAGTTTTAGTCAAACACAAAACTAACCTTTTCAACGCAGTCAAAATTTTGGTCAAATGCAAAACTGACCTTAAGTAAACTTCTCCGACAGTCTACGCTTCGTAGACTTATGTTGAAGTCTGCTTATGAAAAGTCAAAAGTTCATTCAAATGCAAAACTAACCTCTTTTGCATAGTCGTCTTTGTAGGTCTACGTACTTTTTTGTTTTTTTGTCAAAGGTTAAGATGTAGACTGTCGGGGAAGGCTACATTACAAAAAAAAAATCCGTTTAGTCAATTACAAAACTGACTTGTGCGTTGACAAATAGACTGCATTGTATGTCTACATAAGGGCGTAGACATATAAAACAGTCTATTATCGCGACACAGATCTGAGAAACGACTTAAACCATGAAAATAGTTACCTTTTTGCAGTGTGAAGCTCGTTTCCAGCCTTTTCAACCGTCCAAACTCCAATAATGACCAAAAAGAAACATTTTTGACGATTCACAAGTGAAAAAAACACGAAATTATGAAGTTTATGATTATGAAAATGAAGGTTAAGAGAGATTTTTAGATGGAAATGTAGAGAAAATGAGAGGAAATGAAGATTTGCTTGTTAGAATGAGAAAAAAGTGGTTGAAAATTCAATTTTAAAGCTTTAAGAGATCAAAAATGGTGGTTCATGATGGTTGAAAATATTGATGATGATGACATAGTTGTAATTAAGAAGAAATGTTTAGGGTGTATTTGTTTTTTTGTATTTTTCGAAATTAATAAATAAAATAATAATGGTAAATTTGTAAATAAGTCAAAAACTTAGAGGTATTATGGAAAATTAAATGATGAATAGTAACTAAAAAAAGAGGTTGTTTTAGGTTTTGACTTGAATTTTTAGGTTGTTTTTGAAAAACTCCCTTAACAGGAAAGAGACTTAATTCACCAACCCGAATTCTAAATTGCATGTACGGCTTTAATGTTTGAAGATTAAAAAAAGGGCAAATCTCTCAAATAGTCATTTTTGAAGTTTTTTGTCCCAAAAATAACACTCAAAGAAAAAAATGATCAAAATAGACCTTTTTTATTTTGAAAATTTTATTTTTTTTATTTTTTTTTTAATTTCTTAACTTCAACTCCAAAACTCCCACCCCATAACTCTAAACCCTAAGTTATGATTAGTTAAAACCAAGGGTATAAATATATATTTACATCTTTTAATAAAGTCTATTTTGATCATTTTTTCTCTTTAAATGCTATTTTTGGGGACAAAAACTTTTTAAGGTCTATTTTGGTCTTTATTTCTAGCTTAAACATTTAATTACT
>CAJHQQ010003461.1:0-43580 GCA_905132885.1 Moricandia moricandioides
GAGAACGTGAGAAATGAAGTGAGATAGATAGCCGACGTTGAGAACGATGGTTTGTTCGGAAATAGTGGGAATTCGAAATCGCCTTTGATATCGCCTTTGAGAGAGAACTGTTAGGGTTTCTGAATTTTGCGAAAAATGAACAAAAAAAAAATCACCTTATATATTGGGTAAATAATCCGGTTAGCTTTAAAAGTGCATTGGTAAAATTTAAGGTTTGGTCCGGTTTAGACGACTTACAAATAAGTCGTCTGGCGGATAATGTACATCAGACGACTTAATATTTAGTCGTCCGTTTACAGACGACTAAATATTAAGTCGTCCCAGACCCTAAAATGAACCCCTAAACTAAAATGACTAAATTAACTAACTAACCACGTTATAAAATCAAATTATACTTCAATAGTGTTTACTATACACAAAAATGAACACGCTTAGGTAATTTTTAAATTTTTCAAAAACGGTTTTAATGCTTTCCAAAATCTAACCCTAAGAACACATACAATACTACAACATATGTTGATGAAACATAAACTAAAGAATATCATGAGTCACTACTTTCACTCATCTATGCTGAAAACAATTGAAATTTGTTATATCTTAATTTATATCTCTTAAGACATATGTTAATTACATAATTCCCATTTTTCACTTATCAAAATATTTTTTATAAAATTTTTAAATTATGTTTAAGAATAACTGTCCAGACGACTTTCAGTTAAGTCGTCTGAACAGACGACTTGCGAGGGTTAGAAACGTAAAAAAAATTCCGTTTTTTTGGTTGTTCACAAGGGGATAGTTGTAATTTCAATAGTCTTTTAAGTTACTTTTGCCTTTGACCCAAGTTTGGGTATTCTTTTGGGTTTGACTCCAAGTTTTGAGTCACACTTGGCAATTCTCCCAAATTTATTTCTATAAATTTTTAAAGTATTTTATTTAATTATATAAATAATTGATAACAATAAAGAAATTGATAAAAAAGATATTTCTCTAATTATAAAATTAGTTACCATAAATCATTATTTGTAATATTACTTGTGTTATTTGGTAATTTATATTAATTAGTTACCTTTGGTTTTTAGATATGATTAAAATAAATAAGAGAAATTTCTAAGAATAACATAAGTTAAGTACCACTTTGGAAAAATACACAATATCAAAAATATATTGACATTTGAGTTTACACTTTAGTAATTATTGTTTAGGGTTTAATTTTAAACGGGTGAGGTTAAGTACACTGGAACGATACCCAAAAGAAATATTCTACTATCAAAAAGAAATCTTGAGTATTTTGTGAATTCAAAAATTTCAGAGTGATCTTTTAAATAAAAAAATTATTTTTAAAATTGATTGCAAAAGTGCTAAGGATGTGAAAAACCTTGCATCAAAACAATTTTTTTGCGCGAGGGCAAGCAATTTTGAGTATTTTTGATTTTGAAATTGAATTTATAAAAAGAGATTCAAACTTTGTCTCAAATTTCTTGACAAGAGAGTTTCTATAAAACAAGTACAATGCCTCTGAAGAAGATGATTGACAAAGGCAAGGGAATTTCCCTGGAACCAATCTCAGAAAAACCCGAACCTACAAACACTCACCCAAAAACAAAACCCTTGATGTCAGTTATAAAAAAGAGTGCTAAAAATGAAGAAATACCAAACACCCCAAAATCTCTCCAGTCTCCGGAAGATATCATGAATCAAATGTTACAGTTAGAAAAGCTTTCGAGCTTAGTTTTTCGAAGCAAGAGTCGAGAGAATCTTCCAAAAACCTTCCTTCTCAAATATTTCTAAATATAATGAGGTCCCTTCAAAAATGATTTCAAGAGAAAACCAAACCTCCAAAATTGTTTCAAAACCTTCACATAATACACAAATTATTCTGAAGGAGATTTCCCAAACCACTCCATCGGAGTATTTTGAAAAACATATATACCAAAATATTATAAATATCAAAAAGGATTTTCTTTTTGTAAAAAATGATCCGTTTTGACAATCAAAAAATATTTTGGCAAAAACAATTTCTTTAAACCACATAATACAGACAAAACTGTGTTTTTCTTTCAAACCATTCTGGAAATTACAGATTCAGTGTCCTTCAAACACTTTTATCTAAACGAAAACCACACTAATGCTGCTTATTCCACCCTCAAAGTCCATAAAATAATATGCGCCATGTGGTTGGGAATACGATCTTAACGACAATCTAAATTTTCCAGAAGATCTTAAAAATCTCCCTTGTTACAATATCCCCTTTAACTATTGGGATTATTGTGAGGCATGGTACAATTATTTTTTGATCCAATCTCCAAAACACAAACACACGTGGTTGATCTTCTTTGACACCACCTGTAACTTATCCAAATCTCCCTATTGGTTCATAACATGGTGGAGCTACTTTGGTTCTGTCAAAGAAATATTTAAACCCAATGTCCAAAAATCATTCCAAATCTTCAAGAAAAATTTCATTCCGTGTAAAGAAGAAAAGAAATTTCCGCCAATAGCCCTCTTCCACTCAAAATTTCATTTTCCTTGAGTATTTTCATGGAGACTTGAATTTACTTCTGATCCAATTCCTGTTATACAAAGAAAATTCAGAGTCAAGTGGTGAGATAACTACAAAATTTCCTCAAACCTTTACCCATCAAATATCCTTACCTCAATAAAGGAACAAAATTCTAAAATCCAAACACTTCACCAAACACCGAAACAAACACAAGAGAAAACTTTTTTTCTTGGCTAAAAAATCCAAAATGCTAGCAATGTTGGCAGGTGCAAAATTTGAAGAAGAAATTAAGGCAATCTCATTACAATTTCTACTGTCAATGTCAGTTCAAATCTCTCATACTTTTGAAAGTGATTCAGGGTCCCAAGTGCAAGATATCGATGAAAAAATCTTCGGCAACAGTGGAGTCTAAATCTCTCTCCCCAAGAAATGCAATCTCCTCAGTATCCAAAACATATCTTTTTACAACCCTGTCGGATACGATTACATTGTTACGAATATTTTCCACGATCTCTTGTCACAATACCCGTTAAAAATCCAAAACAACAAATAAGTGCTATCTCCTGTAGCCATGATGACTAAGGTCCACTTCCAGCAGACAT
Organism: Moricandia moricandioides; assembly: GCA_905132885.1. NCBI lineage: Eukaryota > Viridiplantae > Streptophyta > Magnoliopsida > Brassicales > Brassicaceae > Moricandia > Moricandia moricandioides. Next base: position 3,103 of record CAJHQQ010003461.1, read on the forward strand.
CAAACAATTATGGAGCTTAATGGAGCAAGCTTTTGCTAGTGGAGTTATCCATATATGGTATTTTTATTTTATTTTAATGTATAATTACACAGTTGTAAACTCCTATATAAAGGAGTCTTTGCTTCAGTTGTAAACCAAGTTCTCATTCTCCCATTCTCATACTCTTTCATCAATATCCTCTCTTACATCCTCTCCCATCCTTGTAATCGAGAACATTGCTACAATCTCCTTTTATGTAAGTTTTTAATAAATAAAGTTTCAATCATATTTCTTTTGCTTATTTTCTCGCTTTAGTTTATGCTTTGTGTTTAAGTGGCTGGTCTAACCGGCCATATTTCTGTTTTATTATATTAAGATTTTTTTTAATTCTGTTTTATATATGTCTTAGTTTAATTTTTATAATATATGTTTAATTAAGCTTTCTTTCATTCCGATGTCTTATGGTATCATAGCCATGGTATATAATTATATATATAGTGAATGAGTGAGTTTAATTAATAAAATTATGTTTAGATTAATTAGTTTTCTGAATTCTAGGATCGTATTCACTGCTAATATAAATATATTAATAACCGTTTTTATAATTGTTTTTACAGTATCATATGTATTTATATGTATATTATGAATTTATATAATGTAATTTATGATATATAATTGTTTCTATAGATAAAGTATGTTAATTCATCTATATTTAAGATGTTTAATTGTATTTTTTGAAACATAAATTAGATAATTCTAGAATTGTTTTTTAACTTTACTTAAATAAATAAAAAATTAAAATCCATCAACCAATCAAATTATAAAAATTAATTAGAGAGCTCTCCTATAAGCGACACATCAGCAGAAATCACCTAAGTTACTTCTTAATTAATATATAGGAGTATATAATAGATTACTAGGTTATTATCGGTGCGCATGCGCGGAGTGAAATTTATATACTAATTTAATCGTTGAATAATAAATTTGATTGTTCAACCATCGTGTCATATGTCCTCAAACGTAAAGTCATGAACTGTTAATATAACGTTGATGAGTAAAGTCATGTTTGATAATATTTTTTTAGAGCTAATTAATTACATTGGACTTCAATGCTATCATCCAGATGTAATAATTAACCATCTCACTTTGATATGAAGAATTGTATTTTTGGAATGATATGATCAAATAACATTTGAGATCCGCGCTTGCGCGGAATGAACATTAATTATGTATACAAATATTTATACATATTTTTACATATTTTGGGTGCATTTACGTATTATGCAATAATAATTATATTTAATAATTTAGAAACGAGTGACTATTATGTATATAATTAAATTATAGTAAACACATAAATAAAAAATCCCTCTTTTTATTTATAGTAATTTTTGTTGGTAAAAAATGAAAATAATCATTTATTTATTTTATGTGGTATATAATTAAAATTAAATGATATTGAAATAAATATATAGTATATTTTAATATAACTATTTAGTGATTGAGTCTTTATACTCATATGATTTTATTAACAATTTTATATTTACTGTAACAAAATATTATTTTTATTAATATGAATATTTATTAATTGAGGCCTACTACTAAATGCAAGTTTTGAAATTAACATGTTTATGTATTTTATATATGATATATATTTGAATTTAATATATATATATATATATATTAAATGAGACTTTATATGATTTTATGATCATTCGTATCTTGTTATAACAAAAAAGTTAAACCATTTATCACATAATTTTAATGTGGATTTAACAGTCTTAGTAATTTATAATCGTTTAAAAAAATTCAAAATATAGCATATAAGTAAAAATCTATTTAATTCGTTTTAAGAATATAAAATTAAATAAAAATGATGGAGGATACAAGAATTGTTATCAAATCTTTATTATTCAAAATCGTTAATTGTCATATATTTGTTAACCATATTAGGTAATTTTGTAGATTTTACTTAAGGAGAGAAATTCATTTAAAGTTAATAATTTTAATAATATATAAGGGGATGTCCACTGACATAAAATGTAATTAATCTAGTAAGAGATGGATTTTTGAATGGAAGGTGTGAAAAACCCTCTTGTGCTGACACATCAGCATAATTGCAATCTTTTGAATATATTACACTTTAAAGGTTACTTATTAAAAATGCTCCTCTTTTAATATATAGGAGATATGTGTTTGGAGTCTATTTGAGAGTGTTTTTAGGTCAATGTATGTTTTGGAGCAATGTAGAGATTATGAAGTGTTTTGGAGCTTATTGATTAGGAACCTCATGGTTGTTCAAGAAATTAGAAGTCTGAGCCGATATTTAGAAGAAATATTGATTGAAACCTCTTCTTTGGTATCGATCGACACCTGCAGGAGTAGCAGGGCGACTTAAGTCAAGACCAAATCAAGCCCATATGATCTAAATATTACAAATTACCATTGGCATAAACCTCTTCTTTGGTATCGATCGACACCTGCATGAGTATAGGTTTGCCAATGTTTAGGAAAGCGACCACCACCTTACACATACATTACAATTTACCACCATTCTTAGAACTTTTTTAGTTATTTTGGAGAGAAGATCAAGAATCTTTGTACTGGAACTCCATTGTTTTCTTACTCTATCTTTTTGCAATTCAGTTAGTTATTCTTTATGTCTTGCTTACTTATGTGTGAATAGTTACTTTGTTAGATTTAGAGTTTATTACGGTTAGATGAATTATTGAAACATTGAACTTCCAGGGTGATTTATTAGTATCCTTCAACATAATATATATAATTGCCTATGTTCTAGAGTAGCTAACTAAAACCTTGAACTTATGATAATTGACAACCGCAAGAGTGAGTTCAACTCATGATAATAATTATGTTGAGCTAAGTTGTTAGGCGCATGCGACAGCTGGTTTGTTAACCTAGTGAACACATCGATTAGGGCATTAATGCTTTTCTGAGGAAGTATTGGTCGACACTTTGTAGTATCAATCGACACTCATTCCTTATTTGCATGCGACAACTGGAGCATATGACTTAGTCATCCGATTAGACTCGCAGTGAAAGCTAGGTATCATACTATTGCATTCGAGTTCTAGGACGGTTCATCACATACTATTAGCATCTATAACTCATAGTTCTGATTTTCTGAAACCCTAAGTGTAGCTACTTTTACCATGCTACTTTTACCATGTATCTTACAACAACTATTTCACCGATTTACTGCTTTAATAATTATTGTCTAGCTTAATCTAGATTCTAATAATTCTATTGTGTGCCCACGCTCCCTGTGGATTTGATCCCTAAGTACTATAACTGAACCTCTTATTTGAGAGAAAAAAGTTGCTCTAGTGTAATTTGAACGATATCAATAGAACACAATACAACTCTTAATCATGACAATTAGCTATCACCCAACTGTTTTATTTTATTATCTATTATTAATATAAAATAAAAGGGAAAATCATTAAATAGTTAAACAGTATATTATATAAAAGAAGGGATCAATGGTTGCTATAAAATACGAATGTCATGTAAGCATCTTTAAAAGTATGATAAACAAAACCATAAACAATCATAAAATCAACGTAACAACATGGACCTCTTATGACATGCAACATCTCATGTAAGTAGTAGAGTTCACTGAGATCATTTGGGCATTTAGCAATGATAGATCCACGTGTATAAGTCCTACATTGAGGGTTGCTGAAGTTACTAAAGCTCATGAGAGGATACTACGTCCAGAACCTGAGATATACATAAGAGATCAAGTGAAAGAGATGTTGCTGAATTTACTAGAACTCATGAGAGGATGTTCGATGATTTCTACAGTAATATTGATGCAATCTATTTTCCTCTCAACAACAGTATTGGATGGTTGAGAAAATGTATGGAAGAACTGTAGCTGATGGTGGATTATACACATAATATTATCCATTGACAGCAAGACCACATAACCAAAGGAAAAGAAGCCATCAAAAGCTTTGTAGGCACCTAGTTCGAGATGAGCAGGGAAGATGTTGATACTTGTTTCCCAAAATGTATTCACTTACCTCCATACTAGCCAAAAACCTCCAAAACATCAAGCTAAATACTATGAACAAGCGCTTCATGGGAGGCAACACTTTAGTCAAAAAAAAAAATCCGAGGAAGAGAAATTCTGAAACAACATCAAACAACATACCGGTCGGTGTCGGTCGACACTATATCATGAGCATCGATCACAACTTAATTGCGTCGATCGACAATCCTATTAGAAGGAAGGTACGACCATTTTACTTGTTAAATGTTTACATATGATTTATTTACTTTGCCAACCTCAGACTGTGTGACATTGGGGACAGTGTTGTTTAAGTCCGAGGGAGGTAGTTATTGATATTGTGTTTTGTTTTGAGTTTTAGCTTTAGTATTTTATTTGAGTTTTATAGAGCCAAGAAGGGGATGCTGAACTTTTTTCAATTTTAATTATTATCTAACCACTCTCTAGCACAATTCTAACATTGACTGATTGCAGGGTGTACAAGGTGGAAATACCAAAGTAGATCACCTTCCAGTAACATCCACGCTTGCTGAAAGTTTCCGAAAGAACCAAATCTGACCTTCAACCCTAATCAAATTTATTTGCTTGTCTTGAGGAGTGGTATACACCGGATTGGATTCTTCATGCAAGTCTGGAAGGTAAGACTCTATATGTATCTGATTCCCCTCTGTCTCTCTCTTCGGCATCTAAAAAAAAGATTGAAATGATTTCCTAAGATGCAGAAGGTAGGAAAATTTCCTATGACCCTATTATTCTAATACAAAGGGATGATCAAACAAAGCTGGAAACGAGGTGTAGGAAAATTTTATATGACCCCATTATTCGCTTACACTTTGCAGAAAAAAGGAAAAATAAAAAAATAGAAAAATGTTGAATCTAAGTTCGGTTAAGATCGATTGAAGGAAGCCAAACTCAATCTGGGGGTTATATATAAGATGTTTTATTGATCAATATGCGTTTCGAAAAAAGATTCAAAGAATAGAGACCAAAAGGAAAATGACATGCGGTTAATAAGGTCTAATGTTCCAGAGAAACCCTAAAACGTGCCGTCAATCAATTCAAGTGTGTTCTACTTTTTCCTTCTTTGATCCCTCCTCTTATAATCTAATGCCTTGTCTATATTAGTTGTCCTAAGTTACTACCCCATTTGGGACGAGGCCTGGGATCGGTATTAATGGGCTTCTTTGCCGAGTGGCGGTTTTGAGACTCGCGTCCAACAAAGGAGTCGTCTCTCTGTCTTTGATAAGCCGATCATCCAAGTCTTGAGACGATTTATCCAACGATATGAGCCGATCGTTCGAGGTCGGTGGATGGGAATGGGCTGAGTCTTTCCGTTTGATGGGCCTTGTGAAGGAATCACAATTCCTTATCCAACAGTAAGTCTCCCCCCCCCAGCTCACTAGTGAGGGGCATAGTCCGACCTGGTGAATTAGCAAGGATGGGTCGTGAGAATGGAATTTTTGCCCGGCGTACCTTATTCGTCGCTCGGCTGAGATCATCGTGGGTGTGCAGTTTTGGTATGGTATCTCGTTCGAGGATTGATCGGCTAGGAAAGTTAGGTTGTTTGAACCAGATATTCGTCTGAGAGGTTCAAACTGAACTGATTCAATTTACCTCGGAATACTGGAATCGGCGTACTTATTACGCGTCGGGAGTAGGTGTTAACCTAGGCCCAATATGCTAAATTATGACGCCATCCTTGTGATCTGAGTCTTTTGTTATAAATAGGCATCTCCTCTCTCATTTCTCCACTTCTCTCCGAATCGAAAGGTAGTTTCTCTCTCTATCTCTTAACCACTTTTCTTTATTTTTCTTTTATTTTTTCTGATCTTCTGCCGTCGGCCGCCGACTCCTTCTCCCAGCCGCCTTTGTTTTCCGAGCGAGATATGTCGTTGGCTCAAAAGTGATTTTCTTCGTCTAAGAAAGGGAAAGTCATTGTAACTGATCTGAGTCCACCAAATGATCTTCTAGTCGGGCCAAAACTCTTAGAATCATCGATGAGGTCTCACCGAGATGCCTTGAGTGACGTATCCGGTCTCGATCCTGGACAGATTTGTCTTGTTCAGTATGTCGAAGAACAGTTTAGAGAGGACGGGGATGGCCGTTGCTCGGAAGATGACGACGAGGATAACGTTGTTGATTACACTGAAGATAGTTCGAATACTTTGCTTGGCATGGCTGAAAGAATTCCGAAGAAAACAATAGCCACCGAGGGAGAAATCACGAGTTTAACTCTGTTCCAATTGTACCGTAGTGGGATGATCGAGCAGCTGCTGGATCTTCCCACCAAACTCACTCGATCGCCAGTTATGGACGATTAGGATCCGAGTGATATTATGTGAACTCAGTCCACCGTGAAGAGCATCTTGTCACTGTTGAAGGGAGGTAAAGCCTTTAGAGTGACAATCATGGGTTCGAGGGATGACCAAAGACCATGGTCACAGCCGGTTGGCTATTAATGTGTTTATGAGTCCTTTTGAAGAGGATTTGAAGTTATGGTTTCCCATCCCACATGTTATTACATTTTATTGCTCCGTCAGGATATTGGGATGACTCAGTTAATGAATGGAGAGATCATGATTGTCATGGCATTTATGGTGATGGCCGTGGAGATCGATGTGTGGATGAGTGTACGTGTTTTCGAGGAGATGACACAGCCTCAACTGAATTCAAACAATCTGTATGTTGTTCAAATGCGATCTGGACTCCACATTCTGATCGGCCACCCTTCGAAAACGCGTGATTGGCAGTGTTACTATTTCTAAATTAAGTCTGATGATGCAGATTTTGAGGAACCGCCGGGCGAAGACTTCCGCGTGTTATGGAGTCCTCGTATTGGTGGATAGTCGCTGCCGAGTGAATCTTACTGTTCGGTCTAACCCTCTTCTTTGTTATATTTTTGCAGTTACTCACTTGAATGTTATCGGATATCCGGAGAATTTTTGGGAGGACGTTCCAAAGATCGCTGTGTTGAGTCAACACAAGTGAAAAGATTTCAACCACAAAAAAATTCATCGTCAGTGTGACAGGATGGCAAAAGGTCTGTTCTGCACTTGGTGATCGTGCCCTCGTTTGATACGCCATCCTTACACATTTTTGTTGCGAGTTTTAGTTGATTAGGCATCAAATTTTCCCTGAAAAGTAACCAAGGGAAAGATACTGAAACTTCCAAAGATGGAAAGAATTCCAAAAGAATACCCTAGTTACTACGACATCCCTGGTGTGCAGCTGAGTGTCGAGGATAACAGTCCTGCGGTCAGGTTGGGATGAAGCTTAGGACTCCAGGAGAATCGGGAAGTGTGTCTGCAGTTAAGAAATATGGTATTTCTGGACCTGTGATCGAGGATCCGAACGATCAGGGAAACAATATACGTCCAACGAAAAAGAAGAATAAGTCGTTCAAGAAAGTGGAAACTGATCGATCGGCCGAGGATGAGGCTGATGGAGAGGACGATCGATCGGCAGGGAGGGTGGAAGATAGCCTTGATGATCGTGGAACTGGGAGTCAGAAGGAAGTTTCCGAGGGAGAGCTGCATGAGCTATTAGAATTCAAAACAAATAGATCTTGACAGGTCGGAGAAGTCCGGTGGGAAGAAGCAAAGGAATTCTGTTGAAGGCCCGGCTCACCTTTCGTCATCCCTTAAAGGTGCCAGGAGCGAGGCTAGGATTCCAGTTCGTTTGGTTGATGAGGGGCCTGTTGCACTTGTGCCAAAACATGCTCCCTGGGGAGGGTCCGATCCACCAAAGAGACCACCGATAGCGGAGTCCGAGCGTGTGGAATTTCACTATAACAAAGATGAGCCTCTTTTGAACGAATATGGAGCTTGCAGAGATTTGGTCCGTCTAATTAGGGGCGGGGCAAGAATGATGCCGGAGGTTTCTGACCTCGCATTTCCAGAAAATTTTGAGGAGTACGCTCACGCCGACGTTGTAGTAAGTTTGGGTTTTTCATGAAGGGATCTCATATAGTTGCTTTATCCTTACATTCTTATGGTTTATATAATTCCATTTTTTCCCTTGACAGGCGACATGCCGTTCGAACCTCTTCATGCTGGAATATGAGTTGGCTTTGAGAAAGGCGAAGACATAACTTGGTAAGGCCGAGCGATCATCAAAGCGAAGGACGCTGAGTTCAAGAAGGTCAAGAAAGAGTTCCTTGGTAAAGAAAAGGAGGTGGTGGCTGAGTGGAACAAGTTTCACAAAGAGTGAAATTTGGCAAAACAAAGGGCCGATAACCTCGAAAAGCAGATGGGGGAAAATCAATCGACCATTAAGCAGATGGAGGAAGAGAAGGCCAAAGAGGTCGTCTCAAGAGGTCGCGCAATCATGAGGTCATGTGCAAGAGATAAAGAGTCAAGACTGCCATGACTTTGCAGTACAACAAGCGTTTCAACAGATTTCAGAAGTACATAATCGACCGGGATCAGCAGGAGAAGAAGCTAATTATGCATAGTCAGGCTTCAGGAACCATAAAGTCCCTTGATATATTGGGAAAGTGGTGCCTGATGGTATCGAAAAATCTGACGGATATCATGACCGCTGACGAGGCCAAGTATAAGAAGGAGGTTGCAGCTGTCGAAGTTGATGATATCACAGAGCAAAATCTCTTTCTCTCCCCTCTCCGGCTCGGGCCACTTCACAATTTTGATCAGTTTGGGTCAAATTTAGGGACGCTTGACGAGTCGACCGATGTATCTCTCCGGTCCCCTATTCTTGATGGCGAATATGTCTCCACTGCCCGCGACGCGTACGTTGCCGATCGGTTGCAAACAGTTAATTCCCTCCTGGGACCAAGAAGCTTTAACCAAGGCTTTTGGAGAGGTTCAGGATGAAGCCATTCCAAGTCTCCACTCTCTCCCAACTGATTCGATCGACCCGACTCTTTTAGGCTGGCGTTAATACCCATAATAAATTTCGTTTGTTCCCTTTGTCTTATATGTTGTACTTTATTGTTGTTCCTTCCCTTAGGCCTTTCGCTCATGATGTTGTACTCTTGGACCTATTGCTTAGAGTTCTTTTATTTTAGTACTATATTTTCAGTTTATGCAGCGCTAGTCGACTAACCTTTGGTAATCTTCGGTCGTTTAACAAATCTAGGACTGTTTACCAAACGATAGGGGTCACTATTGATAATAGATCGATCGCCCAATATTCTTTGACTCATAGGATAAATGTTGTGAGAACTATATCCTCGCACAATCCAAAGATGATGTGTTGTCGCTCACTCGGCATCGAGCAGAGGCAATAACGATCATTCTTATGAAAGACACCATTGATCAGGAAGAGGTGTGTCATTATTCGTTTAGTACTAAGAGAAAGTGGTGCGCTTGAGCGAGAGTTGTATGCGGTCATTCATTCGACGTCAAAAAAAAATGACACACAACCATTCGCTCGGCGGCACTGTAATGACCCTCATGAGCCAATAAATTTTGGTCGAGGAAATTCCCGCTCGACCAGTTTGGAGTTGGCCTACAATAATCAAAAATAAAATCGACCTGGTGAATTAATATCTCAACGTGACTATCTTGTGGTCGAAAGACCTGCCCTTGAAAGTTATGGTTGAGTGTTAATTATTATGGTCGAGTTTATTCAAGTTGTAAAAGTTTATCCAAGCAAGACGAGATTTTCCGAGAGAAGGACGGAAATTAATGGACGAGAAATATTTGGTCAAAAACTGTTACCGAATTATCGACCAGATTTTTAATTCCTTGCCGTCACATGGCTTACACAAGCTGTCTCCTTGCTTATTTATTTAAGTAGTCATGTGACTTTCACCAGCCTGCTTGCTTACCTTCTTAGTCACATGCTGCTTGCAGATTTCTTCAAAGAAAGGAAAGGTTCAGCTGCTTGGTTACTTCTTTGGACAGAAAAGATGAAAAAGCTCGCCATGTGTCTGGCTGAGAGCTCAACTTGCTGTCCCTGTGGTTTAGTCATCAGAAGAAGCTCTCAAATCTTTTTAACCTCTTCTTATTCATTCTTGTCGTGCATAAACCTGAGAGAAGCAAAGAAAATTCAGAGAGAAGGAAAAGAGAAAAATTTGTGAGAAAATGCATGAAAAATTCAGAAAAAAATCCAGAGAAGACAAATGAGCATGGACGACCCTTTCTAAACCTTTTCTGAATTTAATCAGTTAGTTTTGGAGTGTTTTATATCTGAAGTGTTGGCGTCCTGAAGTTGAGAATCATCCATGATATTCAGCCTTTGAATTTAATGGGTAAGAGTTTATCGGTTTGATGGGATCAGTTTTCCTTGAGGAGTTCTGCTGGATGGTTTATCTTTGAACTGTTTTCTGCATAAATCTGACCACGGATTCTTGTGGTGGTGATCAGGTTAAATCGTGATTAGCTTGAGGAGAGACTATCATCCGAGTTTAATCAGTTAAGTGAAACCGATAAGCTTCAACCTCTTGATTCGGTCATGCTCTGATCAGAACCGGTTGCTGTGTGTTGGTTAACCTGTCAGGCTCAGTTATCTAAGGTCTTGTATGGTTCATTATTTTTTGGTTTATGATTGGATATGTCTCATAGGACCAGTATCTGAACTAATATGAAAATGTTGGAATTAAACCAAACTGATTTGATCTTGTCTTGAACTGAACCGAGTCGAGTATATCCTGAACTGATCATAGCCGAGCTGCCTATGGACTGAAATTGTCTTGAACTGATCTGGTCTGAGTACAACCGAGATAAGCTGTTGTGAACTGATTAGAACCAGACTTAACTGAGCATGAGCTGAGCTGTTATAAACCGATTTAAGTTGTTATAGATCGAACCGAACTGAACTTGTTCTGAACCTGTCTTGGACCAAACTGATGAGAGAACTGAACTGAATTGTTATAAACTGAGTTGATTTTCTTTTGGAACCAAACTGTTTAACCTTATGTTCCAACTATTTTGTTTTTAATTCAGATGGTCAATGAGAGTGGTCGAATCAGCCGGATCCTTGTAGTGGTTCTGAACCGAGAGTAATCAAGAAGTGGAGAACGTTCAGTGAGCTTGAGTCTAGTATTCCTTAGCCAATCTCATGGATTCAAAGGTGAGTCTAGATAGATGACTGATGAGTTATGAATTAGTGTTGCTTGAGTAAAATAAATGATTATGGTTAATAGATAAGTAAGTCTCTTGAACTATATTAAACTGTGAAGTGTTTACTTATTATAAACACTTAAGAAATAATATGAATTATAATTTGAGGTTTATCCCGATCCTTAGTCTTTGTTCTCAATTACTAATATATAAGTATATAAGTATGAATCATGTGAAGTCTTATTGTATACTCACTCTCCCTAAAGTTCCCGCATTACCGTGAATTGGTCCTGCGATATGGAACAAGGTCACGAAGATAGGATGATGGGGTCGCATACTGGAGACCATGTAACTGCATGCAGCGTTAGATGTTCGATCTTGGAATATCTGATTGAGATGATGGTTATATTTATTTTTTCCCGCTAGGCTCGGTTAGCCTTGGTGGTTGATATAGCTTATTTATTACCAGTTTTAGACCATGTTATAGACTCTTTTTAGGGTATGTTATGTGTGTCTTGGCTATTTTTTGAGGTCTTTACAGGTCCAGGTACGTTTTGGAGATATATGGAGATACTTGGAGCTTTTTGAACATTTGGAGAGGAATAATCCGTAGCTGATCATTGAAGTACGATATTACCATCGATCGACGATACAATGTAGGCGTCGACCGATGTTACATGACCAAGATCGATTGATGTTGCACATCTGCCATTGATCGATGTCCAGTTCGCAGGCAGACGACTTTCAAGCCCAAGTTAGAGACATGACACAAGATTATAGGATTACCCTTGGACGAGTTTTGACCTAGACTTTAGGGTTTTATTTATACTTTATGTATTGCACCATGCGAAGTGTGCTAGTTTTTAGTTAGAGATAAAAGGGGGCAAGAGTTTTTGTGTGTGTGCTAGCATTTGCTAGTGTACTCTAGGTGTTCTTTGAAACCCCATTATTTTATCTATGCATTTTATTCAGATTATTCTTCTTACTTTAATTATGTCTGAGTAATTGTTAACTAGGTTTAGGGTTTATCAATGGTACTGATGGATTAGACAAACAATACAATTGTCAAGGTCATTATTAGATCTATTAAGAGAATTGTCTTAATTACTTTTGTTCTAGAGTAGGTAACTAGAACCCTAGTAATAGGATAGTTAGGCGTAAGCGAGGGAATGGTCTACTACCAGAATCTATTCTATTGAGCTAGGTTGCTAGAAACAAACGAGAGTTGATTTAGTCAATCTAGTGAACTTATCGAATTAGGTCATAACTCTTGATTCAAGAAACCGTCGATCGACGCAGCATCATTGCCATCGATCGACGGTCATTCCTGTCAACAAGGGAGAGATGAGACATTGGACTTGGTCAATAGATTAGGCGCACATGCGAGAGCTGTGTCTTTTACATTAGATTTCGAGTTCCATGATTAAATACCTTTAACTTCTATCTACTATAATCCACTTGCCTGAAACCCTAGATCTGACATATTTCCATATTTACATTACTACCATATTTCCATTTTTGCATTATTAGCATATTTCCATATTCACATTATTAGCATATTTCCATATTTACATTACTAGCATATTTCCATATTGCATCTATACCTTCCAATAAAGAATATTTCCTGGACTTGATTACTTGCTACCAATATATATATATTTACCTAGCTTAGCATTTAGAAATAAAAAATCTATTGTGTGCCTTTGTTCTCCGTGGATTCGATCCCTAAGTACTACACCTGATCTTTCTTGACAAGAGTATTATTGTATTGTGTGTTAGGATTAAGGGTTAATTTGACAGTTGTGTGTTTAGGATATTATTACCCTATTAAAACATAAAAACACACCCACGTCAAATTTGGCGCCGTTGCCAGGGAACATTGATCGCCATAAGATTTATTTTCTAGGACTTAGTCTAGGATTGTTACTTTCAAGGTTACTGATTTTTCTTATTCTTTTTTTTTCCAGGTGCATGCAAAAGAGTACCAGGACCAAGAAAGGACAACACTTACTGTTCTCTGACCCACAACAACTCGAGCGCACGATCCGCAAAGAAAGATGACACGCATCGATCGACGGCATACCTTCAGCATCGACCGATACATCTTTACGGACAGCATCAACTGACATCAGAACTCAACCATCGACCGATACTAGATCTCTAGCATCAACCGATATTGATCATATACCATCGATCGACAACTTTTGTGTGGAAAACTCTATATCACTCGGCAATTCCCATCTGCATCGATCGACCCAAGACAATGAGCATCGACCGACGGTGAAAGCATTCATGGCTACTGTGGGAGAGCATGCATGGCTACTGTGGGAGCCATATGCGACTTGCAGTTACACAAGTTGTATCTATCTCTAATTGATAAAAATATCTTTCATGAAGCTGTTAAAAATAAGAACAAGGCTACCCTGATCGAATTGTATAATGATGCAGATATTATGGCCACATGTTTTTGCGTTTACGAGTGTAATGAGGAATCGGTAGATAGAGCATCGATCGATACCCAACCCCTTGGATCGATCGACAGTCTTGCACATCAGCAGTCTATCGATACCCACCTTTCAACATCGATCGACACCCACACCCCTGAACCGATCCACACTCACCATGCTGATTACAATCACAACCCAGCCTACCTCGAATACGATGAAAATTGTAGAGATGAAGAGCTGATCGAGTACCGAGGGCTCACTATGGAAGAGGCTTGAGTTTTTCATGTTTCCCATGAACTGGGGAAATCGACATCAATCGATGGCAAACATACGCCATCAATCGATACTGAACACGAAGCAGAAATCGAACATGATTCAGCAGAAGAACACAACACAGAAGCTGGTTATCTACAGCCAGATGAATTCGGTATTATGAGAGATCTAGACGGTAACGCAAGAGCTATTGATGGCATAATTCTAAACGTCACGAAGGAGAATGTAGCAGATACACTTGCAATGGCCAATGGAGCTGGAAACCTTTTTAGACACCGGTCTGAATATCGAGCATCGATCGACAGCAACCATAGGCCATTGATCGACACCAATTGGGCATGCCACTGATACGGTGAAGCCTACGAAGAGTATGAGTCAGATTATGATGAGAATGAACCTGGCTGGATAATGGACGCGAGAGTTGGCAATCTAGCATCAACAAGCGGCCTATCTTGGCCATCAAACTACATCAAACGAAAACCAGACCCTTCACTTGGACCAGAAGAAACAGAAGCTGGTTATCTCAGACCCGATGAGTTTGGAATTTTCATAGATGTAGAAGGACGTGCACGAGTTCTTTATGGGAGAATTCTAACTCTACCGAAGAAAGATGTAGCAGACGCCCTTGTCATGGTTGGACGATAAGGAAATTTCTTTAGACAACCGCAACAACCATCGATCGACGCACACGTACAAGCATCGATCGACAACACGGAGCAGAAGCAGGAGACATATAGCAGAGCAGAGATTGATGATATTGTGCATGCGATCTACCAAGCTCAAAAGATGTTAACGGATGAATTCTATATGAGGGTTGATGATGTTTACTATCCTACAAATAAATGCCTCACAAATTTGACTACACGCATGGATGAGATAAAGCAAGACATGGATACTTTTCAGAGACAGCATGCGAGTAGACCGGCTAGAGTGACATCGATCGACGGCAACACCTTGCCATCGATCGATACTGAGTTCGACAGAAAAAAAGTTCGCAGCAGAACGCTACCTAGAAGAAAGGTTCTCTGATATTGCTTTTTCTCGGTACCTGATGAAGGAAGATGTTTCTCAAAAACTGAAGGAAATGTCAAACACTACAGCTGCCTGACTTAGAATGCTCCAGCGAAGTATTGAAAATCTACAAAGAAGAATGCATTCACTAGAGGTTACTAAGGAGATCATCAAGAACGAGAAAATCAGAGGGGATGAGGCAATTAGAAACTTCACTGGTACATGGTTTCAGAAGAGCAACGAAGATGTAGCCATTTGTTTTCCAAGTGTTGATCAACCTCCTTTCTAGTCAGAGCATTCACAATGTCGAGCTTACGACTCTATCCAAGCGCTGAGTGGGAGGCAACCCACTGTTTAGTAAGTTTTAATTAATTTTTATTATTCATTTATTTCTAATTTTCATATTTACTTATTTCAGATATTAAAAAAAACAGAGGAAGACAATTTTCACAGAGCATCGACCGACGCTTGATCACTGCCGATTGACGGAGCAAGCAACACATCGATCGATAGGCACTTAGCTGTGTCGACCGACGGTCACCATCATCGAGCAGGTGTATCAGTTTTTCCTTGTTAGAATTGGTCCTTATGATTTATTTCTTCCCCAACCTAACGGGCAGTGACGTCATCTCCTTCAAGGAAAAAGCAACAACAGATCATGCCAAACCTCGAAACAATCTCCTTGTCATCGAGTTGGTGGTCCAGAATATCGATGTCGCAAGGATATTAGTTGACATTGGAAGCTCGGCTGATATCATCTTAAAAACACCCTCGAGAGAATGGAAATCAATCTATCCAAAATCGCGGAAAACCCAAGCCCGCTAGTAGGACTCTCAGGGGAAACTACTATGACTCTTGGGACAATTAATCTCATGGTTAAGGCCGGGAGCATAACAAAAGTCGTGGAATATCTTATCATCGATCGGCCCAAATCGTACAACGCAATTGTGGGAACTCCATGGGTGAACGCGATGCAAGCAGTTCCATCGACTTAACACATGTGCCTTAAGTTTCCAGCTCCTCGGGGAATCGAAACAATCTGGGGAGATTGGAAGGTATCGCAAGTCTGTCTCGCTGCGGAGTTAAAACGAAAAAATTCCGTCAACAGAAACTCCTCCCAGCAAGAAAAAAGAAACCGTCTTTTGTCGACGACGCCCCAGAACAAGATGAAACAGAAATCTTCTGGCAATTACAAAATTTTGAAGCTCTGGAAGGAAAATGCGAACCGACATTCGAGCTGGTTGTCTCGGTATGCCTCGACGAGGCATTCCCGGAACATTGTGTCGAAATCGTTGTTAACCTCTGTGAGCCTCTTAAAACAGAGCTTGTTGCCTGCTTGAAAAAGAACCTTCACACATTCGCCTAGGCCGCGGAAGACATGCCAGGGATTGATATCAATGTAACATGTCATGAACTCAACGTCGACTCAACTTTTAAGACCGTCAAACAAAGAAGGCGGAAGTTGGGACCCAAACGGGCCACTACAGTCAACGAGGAAGTTGAGAAGCTTCTCAAGGTGGGCTCAATAACGGAGGTCAGATACCCAGACTGGCTCGCTAACCCCATTGTCGTCAAAAAGAAAAATGGAAAGTGGCGAGTCTGCATCGATTTTACCGATCTCAATAAAGCATGTCCCAAGGACAGATTTCCACTGCCACACATCGATAGTCTGGTAGAAGCAACTGCCATAAATAAGCTCATGTCCTTCATGGAAGCATTTTCTGGTTATAATCAGATCATGATGAATCAAGATGATCACGAGAAAACTGTGTTCATCACAGATTGCGGCACATATTGCTATAAGGTAATGCCGTTTGGTCTGAAAAATGCGGGAGCCACCTATCAATGACTCGTTAACCGTGTGTTTTCCGAACAACTCGGAAAAACTATGGAGGTTTAAATTGATGATATGCTCGTTAAATCTCTCGAAGAAAAAGACCATGTCATCCATTTACATGAATGCTTTGAGAGATTGATCTGCATAACATGAAGCTAAACCCCACGAAATTCAGATTTACTGTCACATCCAGGGAATTCCTCAGATATCTCATGACATATCGGGGGAGCGAAGCGAATCCAAAACAAATCAACGCAGTGATCGAAATGTCATCCCCAAAAACAAAACGAGAAGTGCAGAAATTAACCCAAAGAGTCGCAGCACTCAACCTCTTCATATCCTGATCAACGGATAAGTGTCTCCCCTTTTATGACACTTTGAAAGGGAAAAAAAATTCGAGTGCTCCGAAGAATGCGAGAAAGCTTTGAAGCAGTTAAAACATTACTTGAGCACTCCTCCAATTCTCGTCAACCCAATGGAATGAGAAACATTATTCCTGTATATCGCGGTATCAGCGGCAGCCGTAAGTGGAACGCAGAACCAATTTTTACGTAAGTAAAACTTTGTTAAACGCCGAAACACGATACCCGCTAATGGAAAAATTATCACTTGCAGTAGTAATGGCGGCCCAGAAACTGAGACCATATTTCCAGTCACACGCAATCATAATCTCACCACGTTCCCGCTCCGAACGTTTCTACATAGCCCAGTCAATCATGAAGATTAGCGAAATGGGAGTCGAACTAAGCGAATATGTCAATGAGTATCGAACGAGAACAAGTGCCAATTTGCAAGTGCTTGCTGATTTCTTGGTCGAACTTCCAATGGAGGGTGAATTAAACCAAGAACCAGATTCGACCTGGGATCTCCATGTCAATGGATCCTCATCCAAACAAGGATCAGGCATCGAATTTTGGATAACTTCACCAACCAGAGAAGTGTTGGAACAATCCCTTCGGTTGGGCTTTCATGCCTCAATCAATGAACCCGAAACAAGAACTTATTGGCGGATTATGATTAGCTCTCAGGCTTAAGATACACAATGTCCACGCCTATTGTGATTCCCAACTCGTCGCAAACCATGTCAGCGGTGAGTACGAATTTAGGGACGAAAGAATGGACTCGTACCTGAAACTAGTCAGGGATCTTGCCAAGAAATTCGACCAATTCACACTCACACGGATCCCCCGTGCGGAAAACGCGCCGGACGATGCTTTGGCGGCCCTGGCATCAAGCTCTGATCCAGGAATTAGACGAGTAATCCCCGTCAAATTCATCGAACACCCAAGCATCGGACCACCGATCGTCGTAAACTTAATCAATCCCCAGGATGATGACATCGACAAACTCGAGGACCAACCTGGAGAGAACATAGAACGATCCAAATACGTCTGCGACAAACCATGGTTGGAAACAATCCAAGCGTACATCGCTGATAGAACACTCCCTACAGAAAAATGGACAGCCCAGAAAATCAAAACCTAGGCCGCACGATACATCTTAATGGATGGAGAGGTCTAAAAATGGATACTCTTTGAACCACTCATGACATGTGTAGAATGGGAAAAAGCTCGAAAGGTCATGGAAGAATTCTACTTCAGATCTTGCAGAAATCACTCCGGCTGCCACCAAAGAGACAAGATACTTGTTCTGGAAGATCCCTCGCAACTAAGATAAAAATCCATGGTCACTATTGGCCAACAAATGTTCAGTATTGCGAGAAATTTGCACGGAAATGCGAGAAATGCCAGAGACATGCACAAAAAATCCGCCAGTCCACGGAGGTCCTCTCTTCCATTTCATTGCCATATCCATTCATGCGGTGGTCAATGGAAATCGTCGGTCCCTTGCATAACTCGAAGCAAAAATGGGTGGAAGCAAAATCTTACTCAAGCATTAAAGACGCTTAAGTAGAAAGCTTTGTTTGGAAGAATATCATTTGCAGACATGGAGTACCATATTTTGATCGTAGCGGACAATGGATTTCAGTTTATTTTGACTATATTTGAGGCGTTTTTCAAAAAATGGAAGATACGATTGAAAAAATTGACTCCTAGATATCCGCAAGGAAACGGCCAGGCTGAAAGCATCAACAAAACTGTCCTAGACGGCCTCAAGAAACGTTTAGACACCAAAAAAAGTCGTTGGGCAGAGGAAATCGAAGGAGTCCTTTGGTCCCATCGAACCACACCGAGACGGGCAACGGGAGAAACTCCTTCTTCCCTTGTCTATGGGGCATAATGCATGATCCCAGATGAAGTCGAATTTCCCAGAGTAAGAAGAAGGCTGTTCCCCGAACGGGAAAACCTTAACAACTTGATACTACTAGACGATATCAACCTCATGAATGAGCACTGGGACCAAGCGCTCATACGAATCAAGAATTACCAGCAAGCTGGCGCGAAATACTACAACTCAAACGTTTGAAATTGCAGGTTCAGCGACGGCGATCTAGTTTTAGGCAATTTTTTCCAAAACACCGCCGAACTAAACGCGGGAAAACTTGGAACAAACTGAGAAGGACCTTAAAAAGTCATAAAGGTCGTCCGACCAGGAGCATACCAAATTGCTAACATGCAGGACATCAAAATTCCAAGAACTTGGAATGCGATGCACCTCAAAAAATATTACCACTAAACAATGTCACCGCAACCAACTGAACTACGAGACGGCTTGATCCTGAAAAGGGGTACGTAGGTAATTCGTCGCAAGACGAGTTTAACTGTCCCCCCCCCCCCCTAAAAAGGGGGGGGAGTGGGTATGTATATCTCCCAAGTTCAAAATATTCGCTCCTATACTCGATATTTTGAAACTTTTCCAACAATAAGAAAATGCAATACGACTTTTACAAGCTTCATCAAATTGTGAGTCAAACGCTCGACCTCGTAACTTGCCTCGCTTAAAAAAATCTGAAGTAAAAACCAGCGATCACACTCATACAACGCGTCGAGCCCGCAAACATTTTCATCCCAAAATACGGCATAAGAAAACTCGATCTTCGACGTAGCAAGACCTCGCTAACGCTCGAAGAACTATTTTTCGACAAAACGTTCAAAAGCGAAACCATCGTCTCAGAAACACCTTCTCAAACACATATCCTACAGGAAGACTCAGATGGTAATATCTACCGATATGTTTGTTGCTGATCACAAAACTCTCAACGTCTCACAATCTTATTCCTGGCTCGGTTTTTTTTCGTCAGCGCGTGGTAAAACTTTGTATTAAGATCCCCGACCCTATTCCACATATTTCTACTCTTCTGTTGTCAATAGTCCTACTCATCTTTATAAGCTTCATGAAATTTCTAAGAGACCTTAATTATTTCCTCTTGAGTCCTACTAATATCTGATTGTACTTCTTGCAACGCTTGTTGGCGCTCGCTGATTTTCTCCTTTCCATATGGCGGGTTGTTCTTTCTCCATTTAGAAATTTCATGATGAAAATTACTAATTTTCATAACGAAATCTCCCAAATATCTTCTCTCGGCATCACCCATCCCCTATCAATAGATTCCATAAAGCCATCTTTCCCAATCAATCTTTTATCAAACCGAAATTGTCCCCGTCGTCTAGAAACCAAGTCCTCCAGAAACGCCACTACTAGTCTATGATCATATCCTACCATCCCCAAATATTTCGTGTAAGAACGTGGGAATAACGAGTGCCAATCATCATTTGATAAAGCTTGATCTAATCGACAGCGGATCATTTCTTTCCTTACTCTTCCTTGCCAAGACATTTGGTTCCCTTGAACATGACATTTCAGAAGCCCCGTGTTTCTAATCATATTATTAAAAGATAAGAAATATCATACACTCCTTAAAGAGCCTCATTGTTTTTCATGATTTCTAGTAATCTCATTAAATCTACAATAATCAACCACAGTTCCAACCTCGATAAACCATATCTCATCAATTTTTCCCATACTTGATCATGCATTTTTGAACCGGATCTCCATATACAAAGGTTAAGAAAAGTTGTTTTCCAAGTATCACCGCTTCCACATCTATCATTCAATTACTTGTATATAATATTTTGATTTGGTATTCATTATTATAGTATAAAGCTAATCCACCACTCTTCCCAATTATATCCACCGTAACCAAATTATCAAACCCGCAGTATGATTGGAAGTCTTGAAAAAAAGCGAAATCCTGTTTTGTTTCACTAAAAAAAAAAATCTGGTTTGTTTTTATGTCATATTTCTCTGAGGTAACTTATCGTCCATTTACTTTCCACCCCCTATAGGTCCAACTTAGTATTCTCATAATAAAATCTTTTTGGTATGCTCCGCGGAGCTAAGTGGGTGTAATGATACCCTTTATTATTGGACAACCTCATCCTTTGGAAAGCTGTGTCCCATAAATAACCATAAAACCTTGAAAGTCTATTGACAAACTCGTGTTTCTTTTGATACCCACCGTCTCGTGTCCCACGAAACAGACCAAAGATTCCATACTTCCACCAACATCTCTTGATGCGTATAGATAATCATGTCCCTCCAAAGATTCGGACTCATCAAAACCGTCCAGCCATAAATAATATATTGTTAAACACCAACCTTTCTTGATGCATATATATTATTAAGCCACGGTAAGGGAAGCTATTTATAATACTCAAGATGCATATATATTATTAAGCCACGGTAAGGGAAGCTATTTATAATACTCAAAAATCATCTGACCCTGAAGCCGGAACCAATAGATCGGCCTCCTACTCTAATCTAGAGGTTCTTGCTCTAGATTATTTTCCCCATTATTCTTCGGTTTCATGTTTGAAGGCACAAAATAACATGATTTTTTTCATAGAACTTCCTGATTTGCATTATGTCATCAAGTTTCTTGTCGAATTGGGAGTGGATGTCCGCTCGTCTACCAAACTAGAATTTTAATCCTAAGCCATTAAACTGACTTGGATTTGGTGTTTCAGTGCAAGGGTGCATGGTCTAAAAAAGTTCATAGGATGATTAGAGATAAATAGCCTGGAGAATGAACTAGAATCCTTGGTCCGATATTGACAGTCCTTGATCAAGTAGTATAGTCATTGGTATGCCCCGTGGGCATGATTTCATGGCCTGGACCAATGTCGTTAGACTACAAAACATGCTTCAATGGGCATGTGTTTGGCCTGTGTGACGATGATTACGTGGATATGGTTGTGATCATGTTAATGATTGAAGTCCTCGCATTTCTGGTTGTATTTCGGATTTTGATGGCCTGCACATGGGCATCCTAATCTTGGAAGTAGGACATACACTTTCCTAGCAGGAGAGATACATGAAGGCTTCTGGTGCCTTATTTTCCAATGAGGGAAACTTGATTGCAGGTGGATCCACTGCCATTACTGGTTGAGTGATCACGCAGAAGTAGATTATACAACAAACCACCCTGTAGAAGCCAGTAGATGCCCAAAGGCATGATTAATTTTCGCATGGGATCAAACTGAGTCTATAAGACTCTCTTCTCCTGATTTTTACGGAGATGTTTCCCATATGGTGAGGATTAGAAAGAGTCAACCAAAATTTTGATGGAGAGGCTTGGAGCATAAACATAGAGGACAATGCTCCTGCTTCTGCCCTTGATGTTCGTGCTGCTCCTACTTCTAATTGATCGTGCCGACCTCTACCTCTTTCTCCTATGATTTTCCATGTTTAAAACTTCCTGTCTCAGTGTTGCCCTTGATGTGCTATCGCTACACTCGGCCTTACTTCAAACAGTGACTTAGGCCTGCATTTCTTGGAAATTATATGGCTCTATTAATCGATTGGAGGAAATAGGTCGAGACCTGGGATTTCTTAGAAGGAGCATCTTGGAGAGGTTAAGGATTAGCAAGATGAGGAGATTTAATAAGACCCGGAGGTCAAAACTGAGGATCCTCGTGTTTTATTTTGCTGGCCTTGCTTGCACCTTTTTTAATCTCTTGTTATTCAGATTGTGATCTTTGTTGATCTTGTAAATGCAGTGGTTGCCTTTCAATTAATTCTTCATGTCGGTTCCCCATATTGAGTATCACATGTTTTCTACTCCTTGATGTTTTGATGTTGTAGCTTTTTGCCTTGTCTCGGAATTCTACTTTGGCCTTTTGCAGAGAAACATTCAGAAGTGTCATCCTGGTATCGGGCGATAACCTAATCAATTGTCAGTACTGGGGTCGATCTCTAGGAGATGTTGCCATGTTGTATTTACTGAACAGTAGGGTCTCTGCCACATAAATAAGGTGGGAACTTTCGTTGAACTCTACCATTGGTTCTTGGCCACTCTCAACTATGTATCACATTGTAATCTACCCCTATAAGTAAGCCACTATCAATGCTTCTATGACCTTATATCCTCCTACCCAGAGGTGTCGAGAAGTGTAATAATATTTCATCTTAAAACCCTGAAATTTATGGATGATCTCTTGGATCAGGACGATTAAGAAAATGTTTCCCATGAGCCTTGAGGATGTTGGGCATATTATCCCGAGATCTAAAGGTTTAGAAATATATTCTTCGGTTCAGGTACGTGATTCTTTGCAACTAGGAGGTTGAATGCGTTTTTTGTCTTGGAACCCGGAGGTTGCATGGGATTTCTTCCAGGATTTTGAGGTTGTATGGATTTTTGTTCAGGTACCCTGAGGTTGTATGGACTTTCGACTAGGAAACCAGAGGTTGTATGGACCATCATCCTATAACCCTATAGTTCTATGGACTTGTTCTAGAACCCAGAGGTTGTATGAACTTTCATCCAAGAACCTGCAGGTTGTATGGACTTTTGTACAAGAACTCGGGGGTTGTATGGACTTTCTTCCTGTAACCCAGAGGTTGTATGGACTTTCTTCCAGTAACCTGGAGGTTGTATGGACTTTGGTCTACGAACCCTGGAGGTTTAATAGACTTTCTTCTAGAAACTCGTAGGTTTATGAACTTTCTCCGAGGAACTCGTAGGTTGTATGGACTTTCATCCTGCAACTCAGAAGTTTTATGATGTATCCATTTAGGACCCACAGGTCTTATGACGTATCCTTTCATTAAACCAAGAAGATTGTATCAGACTCTTTTCCCATGAGTAAGCTGCTCTTAATATGCAACTTCTTGCCTTGTCTCTGGATTCCATTTTGGCCGTTGGCAGGGGGACCTTCAGCATGTGTCATCATAGTGCCGGGAGATAATCTAATCGATTCTTGGTACTGGGGTCGATCTCTTGGACATGTTGTCATGTTGTCTTTAATGAACAGTTGTGTCCCTACTAGATAAATAAGGTGGGAACTTTCGTTGAACTATGCCATTTATTCTTCGACACTCTCAACTATGTATCACATTGTAATCTACCCTCGTAGGTAGGCCACTGATATCACTCAAATTACCTTAAGAAATCACTTTTACTCTCTCAAATAAGAGGTTCATTTGTAGTACTCAAGGATCGTATCCACAGGGAGCGTGGGCACACAATAGACTTTAGATATTAAGATTAACCTAAGCAATCAATATTAAAACAGTAAAATATTAGACAATTAACCAGGTGATTGGTTTGTAAACAATTAGATGAAATAGCTAGATCGAAGGATTTATTAGTTAATAGATTCAAAACAAAAATCAAGGATGCTAAGAATTTTATAGATTCAATTCTAGAACTCAAATTCAAGAAGAAAGTATGCGTGCAATTACCAATCAGATGTCTAAATCATGTGATTCCAACTCTCGTATGTGAATTTAGGAAGAGTGTGGATCCATACCAATGGTTGTGTGCCGATCGACACTTCTTTAGACAATTGACATGAGGATTTTTATGTATTTCAATGCAAACTCTATCAAATTAACCCTACGGACTACTCTTGCCAAGAGAAGTCAAATTATAGTATTTAGGGATCAAATCCACAGGGAGCGTGGGCACACAATAAACTCAATACAGTCGCGATTAAGCTAGGCAAATAGATTAATAAGCAGTAAATAACTATAGCAGATAATTGATTAATTGGTAAGTAAACAATAATAATAAATAGCTAGATCTAGGGTTTCAGGCAAGTGGATAATAGAGGATAGAAGCTAAGGGTATTAATCATAGAACTCGATATCTAATGTAAAAGACGACCAGCTCTCGATGCGTGTCTAATCTATTGACTAAGTCCGATGTCTCAGCTCTCGCTTGTTGACACGGAATGACCATCGATCGATGGCAATGATCTTGCGTCGATCGAAGGTCTCTCGAGTCAAGCATTAAGACCTAATCGATAATGTTCACTAAATTAAGTAAATCAACTCTCGTTTGTTTCTAGCAACCTAGCTTAACATGATTAATTCTGGTAGTAGACCATGCTCTCGCTTGCGCCTAACTATCCTATGATCAGGGTTATAGTTAGCTACTCTATAACACAAGCAATAAACACAATTTTATTGATCGATCTAATAATAACGCTAGCAATTCTATTGTTTGGCTAATCCATCAATACCATTAATAAACCCTAAACCTAACAAGAGATTACTCAGACATGATCTTTGTCACAGAAATCATAGATGAATAGAATAAATATAGAATAGAAATCAAATAAAGAACCAAAGGAGTTCCAGGAAGACTCTGAAGGATTTCCTCTCTTCTCTCCTAACCCTAGAACAATGAATAGAATAAAGTTTCTTTAGCATTTCAAGTGTAGCCGTCAACAATGGCTTAGAAAACATATAAATAGGGTTTTAGGTCATCCATAGGTATTTTGGTAATTTGTGATGGCTTCTGTTCTTAAGTCGGCTATAAAATAAGTCGAGCCTGTCTTCTAGGATCACCATCGATCGATGGTAAGGCTGTGTCGTCGATCGACACTCACTCATCTTCTCGGCAGCTTCCTCTCGAGAGGCAGACAGACCACTCTTCAGTAAAATTGGCATAACTTTATATCTAACCGTCAGATGACCTCAAACCGGTGGCATTGGAAAGCTAACTCAAAGCTATAACTTCTATCAAAAGATCAGCTCAATATCTCTGTGGGAAGATCTCCATCTATAGCTAAACATCTGACACATCTGTGCAGTTATGCATCTCTATGTCAGAACAAGCACAAAGCATCGAAGAAACAGCTTGAAAACCTTATTCATCAGAGCTTGAAACGTAGCTGGGGAATTGGTAAGGACGAATGGCATTACCAAAAACTCATGATGGCCTCGATTGTCCTGAAAGTAGTCTTATGAATATCAGCTTCCACCATACTGATTTGGTGGTAACCAGAACAAAGATCAAGTTTAGTAAATAAGGTTGCTCTGTGAAGCTCGTCTAAGAGTTGATTTATAATTGGGATTGGTTATTTATCCAATATATTTGCCCTATTCAATGCTTTGTAATCCACGCAGAAACGCAGTGATCCATCTTTTTTCTTTACCAGTAGTACTGGACTTGAAAACGGACTTGTGCTTGCTTGAATTATTCCTATGGAAAGCATCTTTGTCACCATCTGTTCCATCGCCAATTTACTAGCATGGAGATATCTATAATGATGAACAGAAACTGCTGTAACTCCTGGAAGAAGGTGGATGGCATGTTCTTTTCCTCGTTAAGGAGGTAAGCACGTGGGAGCTGCAAAAATATCCTTGTATTCTTCCGTCAGCAGTGAGAGTTTTGGTGACATATCTAGAATGGTTGATGTAACTGTTGCAGTAGTAAGCAACCCTTCTCTGCTTGCCTTACCACTAGTATTGACTGGGCTTGTGACTTGAAGGAGAATTTTGTGCAATGTTAGGATTTATCACCTAACAAAGTCACTATGTTCCCTTTATAGGCAAATAAAAGGAACTGCTCCTTTCAATCAACTTCACATTTGCCTAAGGTTTCAAGCCACTGAACACCGAGGATAACATCAACATTTCCCAGTTCAAGAGAGATGAAGTCAGTGGTGAAGTTGGTTTCTCTTAACTGGAAGGTGACTGATCGACAAACTCCCAAGGCTTTCACAGTCACTCCATTACCCAACAACACACCCAGGCTACTGTCAGCAGAAACTTTCAGTCGTAGCTTGTTCACAACCTTAAATGAAATAAAGTTGTGAGACACTCCGCTATCGAGCATGACTATCACCTCTTTGTGGTGTATGAGACCCCTCAGCTTTGTTGTCTTTGGGGAATCAATACCCAAAAACGAATTCAATGACAGCGTCTGTAATGTTTGATGATCACAATGCTGGTCTTGAAATCCATCCGCTGCATCGTCATCAACTATTTCCAAATCCAATCCATTGATGACTGTGAGAACCCGTAGAACTTTATTAGGACACCCTTGTTTATGAGATGGCGTCCAATGCGCTTGGCATTTAAAACAAACCTTCTCCTTTCTTATTTTATCCAATTCAGCATCAGAAAATTTGAGTCTGGGACGTAACACTTGTCCTTGTGGTGTTGTGTTTTCCTTGTTATTCCCCGTCAAAAAAAACTTGTCTGTTGAAAAACTGTCTTGCAGGTCTAAAACAAGAACCAAAACGTTGAGTATTCTTCAGAGCTTCCCCATTTGAAGCATTGCTAATGACTTTGCAGAAAGTTGTGCTCTGCATCTTTAAAACTGCAAGCTTGTGGTTAGTGAGACCCACTGGTTCCTTCATTATGATAACTTCTTTTATTTCTGACTTCAAACCATTATAGAACACCTTAATAAGATTTTTTTCATAAATTCCAGTAACTTGGTTTCTCAAAGCTTCAAATCCATTTACATAATCTGTGATGTCTCCCAGTTGTTGTAGACAGAATAACCGAGCCGCTGGATCATTGTCAATAGGACCCACAAATCGATCTACCATTCTTTCAGTGAATTGATGCCAACTCTGAAACAGATCACTCAACATCTCCCCGTTGAACCAGTTCAATACTGGACCCTCCAGGCTTAGGGAAACCAAATGTAATTTTTCTTCCTCGTTGTAATTCCCAATTCTTAAGAACCTTTCAACTCTCGATATCCAATCAAGCGGCAGAGGACCAGCAAACACAGGCATGTCTACTTTTCTCAGCATCGAATCACGATTAGCTAAGGTATTATGAATTTCCCGATAACCTAAGTGTGTTGGAGATTGTTTCGGTTCAGAAGAAGTATTTGGTACCTGATTATGATGATCGTGCGAGGAAGAAGCAATTTTATTTCGTGGTCTTTGGATCGGAATTGTTTTCGCTTCGATTCGAGCTAAAGCTTCGTTGATTGATAGTATCTGAGTCTCCAAAACTCCGAATCGAGTATTGGAATCAGCTCCCAAAACGCCGATCTGCTTCTCCAAAGAGTTCAGGCGATCCGTCGAAGCTTTTTCAGCTCGAGATATCTTATCGCATCCGATGCGCATGTATTGAAGATCGTCTTGCATCTTTCGCCAAATCGGATCTCTCTGCCCCTACGAAGTCGGCGTAGCTTCCAAATCAACTCCGATCATCGTTACTTCGTCGATGGTAGCTCTGCGTGGCATCGATCGAGTTTCACCGCACCAATGATAGATTTGAGTTAACGAGACACCAAAGACTATACGAAGTTCCTTTGATTATCAATAGAATGAATACAGCTTTGTTGTATGACGAAGGATCACTCTCATCACGAGATCACCATCATCATCAGTCTCATAACGACTATGGACTCTAGACTCATATCGTCCGCAAGTTTCAACAATCAAAGCATAAAAGTACAAACTGAATGACACTCTTTATTTAACTACTATCAGCTCACTCATAAACTCGTAACTGCAAAGCCTCCCCATCAAACAGAAGGTCTACTTCTCCTTTTAATATTTGAATTAAACTCTATCTGAACCAGAGGCTTCCTCACTAGCTTCTTTCCCTCCTTTTCCTTTCTTCTTTCGATAGTATACATTTCTGAACCTATCAGCGTCCTGCATTTATAAAATTTAACGCTGATTTTAACTAAAAGTTTCTGCGCTTATATACCCTTTTGTCCTTAAAACTTGTCACTATTTACAAAATAAAAAAACTAAACTTAATTGACGCAGAACGCTCTCTCATCTTTTCTCTGATGCAGCATCAAAGCTTTCTCATCCTCCATCTCATGATATCTCTCTCATCTCCATCTCACGCGAGCTCTCCCATCTCCAGACCTCGAGCTCTCTCATCTCCGACGTAGACCTCGAGCTCTCTCATCTCCAAAAATCTAGCTCTCTCATCTCCAGACCTCAAACTCTCTCATCTCCATCTCTAACGCAGACCTCAAACTCTATCTTCTCTGACGCAGCCACAAACTCTCTCATCTTCAGACATCTAGCTCTCTCATCTCCATCTCTGAGGCAGACCGCAAGCTCTCTCTTCTCTGACGATTTGGGTTTTAAGCATCGTTGAAATAATTGTCCTTTGTCACTGTTTTTGTGTTTCATATGAGTTTTTAACTATGGGTTTTGGATCCAAAATCCAAGAGAATTTGTTATGATGTTTTTGTTCTGATGCTTTAGGATATGGAACAAATGCTAGAATTGGACAAAGGAGGTCAAAAAAATCCGAAATGGACCTCCTTTATTTTTAATTGAAAATGAATTAAAAATAAATTAAAATTAGGGAGAAAAGACAATAATACCTAGAGATTTAAACATATTTACTACCTTATGCAATTACTATTCTATCCAGATCTGCCCGGATCCTGACCCAAAATCGAAACCAACTTTAACCCTAATCTTTTTCTTCTTCCTCCTCCTTCTTCTCTATTAATATTCTTTCACCTTAAAACAAAATCAAAAAATTTCTTCAACCATCCACCAAATTTTTCTTTATTATCCCAAATCGACCAACCCATAATCATACTTAATTAATTATATCTTATCTAGAATCAAATTTCACCTTTTATGTACGAGATTCAAGATAAAGAAGAACGCAGAGTATTACTAATACAAATATTACAAATCATATTAGTAAAACTAGTACAACTACAACGAGTATAACTAATATAAATAGATTGAGTATAACCATTATAACTGATACAAGTAAAACGTGTATAACTAGTACAACTTTGCAATTAAGATGGTGATTTTTATTTTGTGTTTTCAGCGTAGAACAAATAAGACATGTTCGTCTAATCTTCCTCCCTCTGCATGTATCAAATACATGAATAGTATATTTTTAATAATATTTGATTTGGATAATGATTTTTTGAAAGTTATACTAATTATACTAGTTGTACTATTTTTGAAAAAAGTTATGTTCATATTTTTGCTCTCGAGGAGAAAAAAATAGATGTGGAGCCAAAAAAAGTATTCAACCATGGTTTAAAAAAACACGAGTCACATGAAATAGAAGAAGGAGCGTCAGCAATTAGTAAGAGTGACTCACCGGCGATGAACAAAAAGAAGGACTCTATGTATTTCCATGTATCAAATACATGAATAGTATATTTTTATAATATTCGATTTGGATAATGGTTTTTTTGAAAGTTGTACTAGTTATACTAGTTGTACTATTTTCGGAAAAAAATCATCTTCATTTTTTTGCTCTCGACGAAAAAAAAAAGATGCGGAGCCAGAAAAAGTATTCAACCATGGTTCCAAAAAACACGAGTCACCTGAAAAAGAAGGAGCGTCAGCGATCAGTAAGAGTGACTCACTGGTGATGAACAAAAAGAGGGACTCTATTTCGAAGAAGAGAGATGCCACAACGAAGAAGAAGAAAGATGCAGTGAAGAAGAAAATATATGCGGCAAAGAAGAGTGAATTCATGACGAAGAATAGAAAGCTCGACAGTGGTGTCCACTAGTTTTCGAGTTGTACCGGTTTGTACGTAGTTGTACTAGTTTTCGAGTCATATATGTTCTTACATAGTTGTACTAGTTTATTAGTTGTACTAGTTTGTACATAGTTGTACTAGTTTTTGAATTGTAATGGTTTGTACATAGTTGTACTTTGGCAGTGAAATAAAAAAACCTAGTTGTACCACATAACAATTCAACTTAACTCAGTTGTACTACTTCTTTATGTATACATGCATTTGCCCCAATACAATGATATAATCAATTTTGTTAAAATACATTTGATGTATGTTTTCCAAAAAATTATGAAGACAAAGAAGTTAACAAACCTTAAAAGTATAAAGTATATAATGCAAAAATTATGTGATTGTGTTATAATTTTCAATTTTTTCAAAACTTCAAATAAAATAGATTAAAAGAAATTTTCTGAGTACATACCAATTGAGATATTTAATTGTTTTCTCATATGGAATACCAAATTGGTTTTGTTAATTCTTAAATGTTAAAGTTATACAAGTTGTACCAGTAATACTCGTCTAATATATAATAAGAAATCATATCAATTGTTTATATGTCAAGTTTTAGGGGTTGTACCAATATTTTCACATCATGAATTTGTAAAAATATGTTTGATGTTTGTTTATCATAATAATATGCAAATATAGTTAATAAACCTTAAAATATAAACTATATAATGTAAAATTAAGAGTGTAATGTAATAATTTAATAAAAATTTGAAAAACCTCAAAGAAAATAGATGAAAATTTGTCATCATATACCAATTAGAATATTTACTTGTTTATTATATGTGTAAATTATAACATTTATATACTAGTTATATATTTTTTAACATGTTTAACTGTACAAGTTATACTAATTGTACCCAGTCGAATGAGATAATGAGTTAAGAAAGATTGTGTGGCTGTGAGTGGTTGAAATTAAAGAAATAGAAATAGATAAAATGAGAGAGACTGGGACATGTGTGAAATTGTATGGCCAAGATTAAACATAGATATGATGATGCAATGGCTCATGGTATCACTTCATTAAGGGTAAAATCGTCATTTTTTTCTTTGGTCTATGTAGAATTTTTTAGATTGTTGTAGATTTTCTTTGGGTCATTTGTCCCATTTGAGATTAAAGTCCTTGGGATATGGAATGAGTTAGATGGTTTACTGATGCTTTTGTTCATAACTATCAGTTTCCTCTGGTCAAAAATTAACCGGGTGCTTGCAAAAACCTTGTGGCTAGAGCTTGTCTGGATCGTTGACCGGTGGGCAGGAGTAAAGGTTCTTGTTTGCTTGTAAACAATTATTTAAATGCCATTCAGCTTAAGCATGAAGTAATGTTATCTAGATTCGGTTTCTATCTCTAAAGGTTTTGTCTTTGCTTTCATTTCTGAGATTGAAAAACGATTGATTTCGATTGCACTGCTTGTGTCTCTTTTGTTCCCTCATTTACTTTCTGCCTTGCTATGTGTTGTTGTCCTATTTATACAGGAGTTTGATTTGCTAGAAGAAGACGCAAACGTATACAAGCTGATTGGTCCAGTGCTAGTAAAACAAGATTTGGCAGAAGCTAACGCTAATGTTCACAATGAAAATGTTCTCATACTTTGTTTCTTCAAAAACAAGAAAATTCTAAGTTAAAAAAAAAAAAAAAAATTCTAAAGTTTTGATATGTAAGTCAAACATATTCAGTCAAATACAATAATGTCAATATATCTGGGTTCGTAAATAAGCAATTTATATAAAAAAAAAGATTTTCATAAATTTAACTCCGAGTAATTATCTTCTAAATATATGCCAATATAATACAATTATTCTCTGATATATCCCAATATGATGCAATTATCTTCTGATGTATGCCACCATAGTGATGGTGATGAAGAAATAGAAGAAGATGATGATAATGATGATGGTGATGGTGGACATATTATATATGAGCCGACCGGTGATATAGTGATGGAAGTTTTGCCTAAGAACATCACAAATGAATATGGTATAGGTCGTTTACCATATTAGATGTTTTAGTTAATAATTTGTTTTTTTTTTGCTTATAACTTTGATTATCATTTTATGAGATATTAAAATATTTTATTTATTTATTTATTTAAGACTTTTGATGTGTTATTTAGAATTTTTGTGATAAATATTTTGATATGTTTTTTTTGTTTTAATATAGCTTATGATTTATAACTAGAAAATGTTGTTATATTTGTATATTTGACTAAAAGTTTATTACAATTAAATATAATATTTTGATGGATGTATATATATTTAAATTACATTTTGTTTATTTAAAATATAATTATACAAATTTATAAAAATAAAATATAAATTAAATGAAAATAGCTGTATCGTCTGTCAAACGAACAACACTTAAATCTGCTTCCAGCATTAACGTCCAGCGTCGGCGTTAATGTCCAGCGTCTTCAAAACGAACAATGATCTATGTTTGTGGCAGCGTCGGTATCTACGGCTGCGTCTACAAGACGAACAACAACTAAACGAACATGACGCAGATTCAGATGCAAACGTAGACGCAAATTCAGTCGCAGCGGCAATCATAGAAAGCTGCCTCTACCAAACGAACAATACTCTTCTCTTTTTCTCTTCTCTCTGGCATCCCCTCTCTTCCATGTTTCTAACTAAGGTTTGCTTCAAGATTTTGTTTGCTCTCTTCCTTCAGCAGCTTTTTCCTCAGCCATTTTTCTTTCGTCAACATGAACAATCATTCTCTGGATCATTCTTAAGATTTCAATCTTGCCATCACAAAAATTTCTCCAGGAATCATTGACTGTAAAATAAGATTGTCATGAGAGTCAACCATATATATTCAAATAAGTATGTAGTAATGGTTAAAATATTGACATATGAGACTGATAAGTATGGTAGGCAAAAAAATTCTATAAGAGGCTTAAAGTGACAAGTCCATTAAAATCATCTACATTATATTATAAAGGAACCAAAGTTTAACAATTTCGTTTATCAAATTGTAATGATTCAGTTTATAAAAGGCAATTCACACTACCTTAACTTATCTCGGATTAATACATTTGTCCCACGAGTAGTAGTTCTTTTTCATTTTGTTATTGAAACCTGCACTAGAAAACTTAAGTTGGTAAGAAAACCTAGCACAAAACATTAAGCAGGATAGATAGTTCTCAAAGAAAGCAACTTACAACTTCACATATGTGCTTATTGATAGCTAAGCAAAACATGATCAAGTGTAATGATCTTACCCCTAGGATCTTACTTTCAACATTAACCATTTTACTTTCAGTTCGAATAAACCTTTATTTAAAAACAAATCATCTTACATAAATCAAACTTAAACGCAAAACCCGAATAACTAAGCATTAGTCTTAGAAAACGTAGTAAAAGCTCTTAAAGATACAGCAAACCCAAAACGATGGCACCATATGAACTCCTACTGCTACTCCCTCTCAACCATACCTGGAAAAGAAAGGAGTGAATATTTATTACTCAGTGAGGGTGGATTTTAGAAATCCACGAACTTATTTCAAATCACATAACACAACAAGCACAAGTCACAAGCTAATAAAGACTAATATGCGACAAACAAAAATCAACCTAGACATCTAGGACCTATCACACACTCATAGAAGTCCCACTCCATCACAGCATTCCTGTGTGGGCGCCCAAACCGGGCTATGATCCCGCAGCTCCTACGTGAATATCTCGCCTACATCTCATAGGCTTCCCTTGCCCGTCTGCCCACGTTCACCATATTCATTTATGCCCAGACTCAACATGACTCAATCTTACCCGGTGCCGCTAACCTAACCCCGCCTTACCGCGGTCACACATCCCATCATCTCATTCACTTTTATTACATCAATTTTTTTCTTATCACACATCTCATCATCTCATTTTAGATTACTTTAATTCTTATATCATCATTTTCATTCTTATCACACATCTCATTCATTCTCAACACACAACCAATTTATCCTTTAACCACTACCAGTCACTAGGTTCTTTCATCACAATCAACAATCATCATACTTTCATCGCATCAACACAATTCAGAATTAGATTTAGAAATTTTTAACAAGGGACTAACACCCAAGATATTATATAACTTGAAAAGGGTTCACAGTCGGCTCCTTGCCTTGACCTTGCTAGACGCTGCAGATCCAAATCTAGAAGAAGAAGAACGCAGGCACACAACACAGATCTTCACTCTCACACTCGACAAAGATAGTAAAAGGGATTAAGGATCAAATCTGTCACACCCAGTGACAAATAGCCTAAGGAAAGAAGAAGGAGATTTAGATCGGAGGCTTACCAAAAATATCTGACGAATGACAACCAAAGATAATGAAGGCGGGGAAAATCGGAGACGGTGGCGGAAGTTGTCCGGCGACGGTGGCTGCTCGGAGAAGGCGGACGATGGCTTGGATCAGGGTTCAGGTCGCTTGACGGCTGCTGGGCTCAGGATCTCTGCAAGGCTTCGGGTTTGGGGATGTTACACAAAGTTTAATCACCAACCTCTTTAATTAATTTGTACCTATAAATTCACAAGGCAGGGATTAGCAAACCCGTATGCAATGTATTATTGGGAAATTAAGCAGCAGTGCAACCTAATGAACTCGTATGCCATTCCGTTTTTCTGAGCATCGAGAACTAATCAACAGTGCAACCTAATGAATAACTAAATCATGTCAATAGAAAACGGTCCGACATTAACTGTATAAGCAGTATAGAGTTTCGATTAAGGATTGTATGTACCCGTTTCCCCTTTCAATATGAGTCCTTGAGATCATCATTATCAGCTCGGTCAAAAAAATCATGGAGTAATACAAATCAAGAATTATCTGTCAAACAAACACATCAACGTCATATAACTATAACAAAATTTCTTGAAGGAGAGAGATCTACCCAACTCTAGATCGGTAATCAAGGAGCTAAGACAATTGAAAGAAAGAAGAACATGGCATAGGCTGGAAGATCTTGACCTTGAATTTCTTAGCTTTCTCCTCCTTTCAGAGAGTGTATGATTCCTCGGTCGGGAAAAATATTGACGAACACTAATACACGTTTTCGGAAAGGTGTTGATGAAAACTCTTATATAATTAATGCAAATGATTGGCAAAGAAGAAGAGGATATAAGAGATACTTAGGTCATGATTAACCTGGGTCTCTTAAGGTGAGGTTCTTAACAAAAAGTTTGTCTTTTTTTTTTTCCATTTTTCCCGATAAGAGACGTCTCTTATGGTTCTTATTTAAGAGAGGGTTCTTAATTTTTCTTAGTTAAAAGCTAAGGAACGTCTCTTAGAAAAGCTAAGAATCCCACCTTAAGAGATCCAAGTTAATCCTATTCTTATAGTTTGAAGAAGGGGGTGTGGAGAGTTGTGTGTTTGTTGAGTCTTTTTGAGTAATGAATGTGCTCTGAAGATGTATATTAATTATCTATTAAAAGAGAGGAGATGAAGATGTTGATGTAAGATGTCCGCCCTGAAGCAGTAGATGACGTAGTTGCTGAAGCAGACGTCATGGTAAGTGGTGAAGACCATGTGGAGTCAAGATGCTGAGCTGGAGTCGTGCAGACTTGGAGAGCAAGGGAGTATCTTGAAGAAAAAAGAAAGAGGAATAAACTTGAGGAGCAAGTTTATGACTTAAAGAAAGAGGAATAAGTGCATTTCAAGAAAAGGAAAGTTGCACTTATTGTTATGGAAGATGTCCATATCATGTTGCCTTGGAGACTAGGGTTTCGGGAACGTGGAGACTAATATAAAATAGCTATGGGGTCGTCTGTAGAGAGACAGAGACACGGAGGCTGATCTTATAGAAAGAGAGAGAAGCTCTTGAAGGTGTTCTTGGGTCGTACTGAAGCAGTGGCTGAAGTACTTGACGGAGGAGAGACATAAGCAAGTAGCTTAGGAATCCTTCAGTAGCGTGTGTTAGGGTGTTAACACTGGACGTGTAAAAGCTGAATAAGCAAGTCTTGTAAAGATTGTTTAAAGGAGATTCTAATAAAAGCTTGGTGTTTGCTTGTGTAATTTGTCTCTCGGTTTACCTTCTGTATTACTTATTGTGGTGTCATCTTTGCACTTTCAATTGGTATCAGAGCGGGTCATCTAAGTTACTGGTGTGATCCTAGAGGTAAAGATGGACACGGTTGTTTCTGTTCAGAAGGCAATCATGTTGAATGCGGACCAGTATGGTCATTGGAAAGCTCGCATGAAGCAGTTGATTCGAGGAATCAATGAAGATGCGTGGACAGCTGTGGAGAATGGTTGGGAGGAGCCTACCATAGTCACAGCAGATGGGAAGAAGCTAAAGCCAAAAGAGGATTGGTCTGAGGCAGAACGCAATGCATCAAAGTTTAATGCAAAGGCGTTGTCGGCAATCTTTGGAGCTGTTGAAGTATAGCAGTTTCAGCTGATTCAGGGGAGTACTTCGGCTAAAGAAGCATGGGAGATCCTTCTAAATTTGTTTGAAGGAGATGACAGTGTCAAGAGGACACGTTTGGATCATCTTAGGTCACAGTTTGAGAATCTCAGGTGGTCTGATAATGATTCTGTGGCGAGCTTTAGTGCCAAACTCAGTTCTATGGCGCATGAAGCATGTGTACTTGGAAAGAAGTACAAGGAGAAGAAGCTAGTGAAGAAGTTACTGCGCTGTCTTCCAGTGAAGTTTGGAGATCACAAGGCAGCCCTGAGTATTAGTGCAAACACGGATGAGCTCAAGTTTGACAAACTAGTGGGCATGCTGAAGGCAGAAGAGATGGAGACATGCAGTAGCTCGGTAGCCTCTACATCAAGTGGTGCGCCAAAGAGTATAGCGCTTGTGGCTGGCGAAGAAGGTGATAAATTTCACAAGGTTGAAGATGCCGTGGGGTGGCTGGTTAGAAATTTCAGCAGGTTCATGAGTCATTCTGATAGGAGGATGCCTCAAGCTGTGAAGCAATATGGTGGTCGTAACAGAAGAAGAAAAGGTCTCAAGTGTTACGAGTGTGAAGGAGTTGGTCATGTGAGGGCTGACTGCCCTACATCACAACGAAAGGAGCTCAAGTACTCTGAGTGTAGAGGTATTGGACACACACGGCGTGAATGTCCAAACGCAAAGAAGGGTAAAGGCATTCCATTGCAGTCGTCTGATGAGTCAGAGTCTGAGGATGATGGAAAGGTGCTGAAGAATATGGTTGCATTTGGTGCACGCACGAAGGGATCTAGTAAATCCTCTGATTCAGATATCAGTACAGGTGATGAGGAGTATCACGTGCTGCTTAACAAGTGGTTGAGGGTCAAGGATCAGAATTTGAGATTGGAGGATATGGCTCAGAAGCAGAATGAGCTGCTTGAAGAACTTCGTGAAGAACTTGCAGCTGTGAATGAGAAGAATGAGTCTCTTGAGCAGGAGGTTAGCAAGCTTAGGAAAGTTAAGCAGAAGGGGTTATCACACTTTGTGCATGCGAGCACATCAAAAAGTGGAGCCAAAGAAGCTTGTCAGGAAGTACGTCGGGACGTGCGACAAGGAGTACGACAAGAAGTTCTACAGCGCGTGGCTGTGAGTAACAAGCCGAAAGTGGTACATCATTGCAGCAACATGAAGGTCAGACAGGAGGTTCTGAAGCATGGTTGTGCAGCTGGTACAAGGAAGGGGACTGATCGGTGCATCAGTAACTGGGCCAGGCCTAGCAAGAAGCAACATCGGATGTGCTGTTGGTTCTGTGGAAAGGTTGGACATAAGAAGGTGGAGTGTTTAGCTCGTGAGAAGAGCAGAAACATGGCCAAGAAGGTGAACAAGGCGTTCACTAAACCCAAGAGTGTTGATGCGATGTTTGTAGCCAAGAGTGGCTCACTTGATGAGGTTAAGGAAGAAACATCTGAAGATGGATGCAGCTCTGATAGGAGTGACCTTGAGGAAGGTCAAAGAGCATCAAGTCTGGAGCTAGGACACGGAGTTGTCCATAGCACAAAGGGGAAGGAGATCGAAGTGCGTCAGGAAGTGATGCGAGATGATCTTCAGGAGGGTGATAGTGAAATCACTCCAAGACAATAGCAACGAGTGCAAAAGGCACTCAGTGTGGATGAGGAGGGGCTCATGGTCAAGGAGACGACGCATGAAGAAAGCCAGGTCCTCATCAGAAGTGGGTCGGAAGGTAGTTCGACAGGTGCGTCAGAGCCTGATGCAGTACTCATGAAGAAGCAAACGGTTGGGTCTGTAAAGCTTGACATCTAAGCATCTTTGTTTTAGCTTAGTATGCAATCAAGCAGGGGGAGAATGGTGACGTTCTGGTCCAACGAGTGCATATCTCATGGGGGAGAAGAGCATGGTGATGGATGTCCTGAAGTAGATGGTGCTATCTCATGGGGGAGAAAAGCATGTTGTGGTGCACATCTCGTGGGGGAGAAAAGCACATTTAGCATTGAAGTTTCCAGGTGGGGAACGTGGTTGTTGAACCAGAAGAATGTTGTGCTTGATCGGCACACAAAGCTAAAAGGGGGAGATTGTTGATGTAAGATGTCCGCCCTGAAGCAGTAGATGACGTAGTTGCTGAAGCAGACGTCGTGGTAAGTGGTGAAGACCATGTGGAGTCAAGATGCTGAGCTGGAGTCGTGCAGACTTGGAGAGCAAGGGAGTATCTTGAAGAAAAAAGAAAGAGGAATAAACTTGAGGAGCAAGTTTATGACTTAAAGAAAGAGGAATAAGTGCATTTCAAGAAAAGGAAAGTTGCACTTATTGTTATGGAAGATGTCCATATCATGTTGCCTTGGAGACTAGGGTTTCGGGAACGTGGAGACTAATATAAAATAGCTATGGGGTCGTCTGTAGAGAGACAGAGACACGGAGGCTGATCTTATAGAAAGAGAGAGAAGCTCTTGAAGGTGTTCTTGGGTCGTACTGAAGCAGTGGCTGAAGTACTTGACGGAGGAGAGACATAAGCAAGTAGCTTAGGAATCCTTCAGTAGCGTGTGTTAGGGTGTTAACACTGGACGTGTAAAAGCTGAATAAGCAAGTCTTGTAAAGATTGTTTAAAGGAGATTCTAATAAAAGCTTGGTGTTTGCTTGTGTAATTTGTCTCTCGGTTTACCTTCTGTATTACTTATTGTGGTGTCATCTTTGTACTTTCAGAAGAGAGGCTGCATTTCGACTGGTAGAGTAATGAAGAAGCTTTCAAGTTTCGTTGTTCGTATAACGTCTACGGGAGGAGAGGAAGAGATTAGGTGGAGCTGAAGTTGGATTAGGTTACGTTAGAGGTAAGCAAACTGATTTATTTTGTTGGCCTCTCAATGGGTTTTTTGGTTTTTCCGTTTAAAAGATATTGGCCCATGAGTTTATTGCAGAAAAAAATAAACTTAGTTGGCAGATCCGCAATGACGTAGCTAAATGATAAGCAAGGAATATTTTGAGTGATGTGTTACTCCTGGAAAGGTTCCAATTTAATTTCTTTTATTTATAATAGATTAATATTATATGTATCATATAATAATAAAAGACTTTATCTTTAACATGTTTACCAAAACACAAACTAAATGATTTTATCAAATCTTTATGTACTAAATCCACAAAGAGAAACAGACGGAACTAGTTAATTCATGCATGAATTATTATTATTTTTTTAAATAAATATTTACTTATATTAATCAATCCGAAACTCGGTGAATAAAATATCAATTACAATCTTTTGAACAAAACAATGTAATTTAAAGTTAGTAGATCTAGCTTCGCTCAACCACCACACCAACGTGTTCTGCTAAATCGCTACCTCATCCTTAGAAAATTAATTCTCGTTTTTTCATATTGATGTTATTCATGGAAGTATGGCATTTACCTTGCTGCCTCGATTACCGGTAACCTCCATGACATCTTCGGAGCAATTAGCTCATGATGATCTCTTCAAGCTTGCAGTTAACGTTGGCATTACGAAGGTAAAGGCGAAAAGGTCGAAGCAAACCAGACGGCGAGCCCACCGGAGACTCGCAAAAACCCAGCAAGAAATGAGAAACCGCCAGTAACCGGAAGATAGCACTAGTGATATACGTACTGCAACAACGACAGGTTGCAAAAATGACAATCCTGACCACATGTTTTTCAGGTCCTGTAAAAAAAAGATGAAAATTAACATGCCAAATAACTCAAGAAGTATTTGACACTGCGATGGTCAAAACGCAGCCAGGTCTCCTCGACGCTAGCATCCTGAAGACTGGCCACCAGTCGATGCTTTT